>SNQJ01S0139903.1:25155-37226 GCA_010110895.2 Picea sitchensis | reverse complement strand
CACTAGTGCATGTTTAGTTACAACTAGTACAACTGATCTTAACTCACTTAACTACACTTATAGTTCTGTTACAAATCCAACTCACTCAGTTATGAATGAATTAATAGATTAATATTTATTGTCCAATTTATTTAAGGGAAAAATAAATTAGACACGTGTTTCTTGTTGAATTTTCAACATGTTTAATGACTCTGTTGCTTGTTAAATTGAAGGTTTTATCAGTTCAAATTTGCAGCCATTGGTCGAAGATGAATTTGAAAATGAGTGTGTTCAACAATCCAAAGAAATTGAAAAAAGTGCATATGACAGCAGTGAAGAAAATGAAGAAGGTTTTGAAACAGGTGAAAGAACCTTGCCATTATGTTTTGCTTCTTTCAAATTGCTGAAGCAAAATGTTTATAATGTTTCAAATAAAAAATCCTCCAAGAATGATGTTGAACATTAAGAAAGCAGTGGACTTGCATATGAAAATTGTCTTCCATTATGTTTCTCTTCCTTTGAATTGTTGAAAGTAAATCATGAGATAATAGAGGATAATCAGTTGAAAAACATATTCAGGTCTTTGAGCATTTCATAGATCTTTTTGAGATCAAACATGATGACGTGTCTATGAGGGCCTTTTCTCAGTCCTTAGAAGGAGATGCAAAAGCATGGTTCAAATATTTGCAGCCTCAGTCGATTAGCTCGTGGGACGAACTGAAGGAAGATTTCTGTAGGTTTTTGGGTGAGAAAAAGTCATGGGATCTACTCCTTTCAGATTTTTATGCCATGAGAAGAATGAAATATAAAACCATGTCAAATTTTAGCAGGAGGTTTGCTAGTCTTTATTATAAACTGCCTAAAGAAGTCCAACCTTCTGAAGTTGTTGCCATGCTCCATTATGTAACAACCTTTCAATCAGACTTATCTTTTCTTTTGATGGAGAGGAAATCTATGTCTTTGCAGCATATGTTCAACAATGCTCAGGAAGTTGAAGAAAATATTCAAGCATGTAAACAGATTCGAAATGAGGAGTTGGATGCTAAAGAACATGACAATGAATATGAACAAAGAAGAGTTGTTTTGAATCTTGAGAAGAGGGTTAATAATTTCATATGTCCTCTTGAAGCTTTAAATGCTGATGATTTTGCAAAGGATTATATTCCACTTATTGAAAAAGAAGGTGTTAATTTAGCTTCTGATCCATCCCATGATAAGCACGAGACCGATTGTTTTATGTATTCATTTGTAGACAGTCAAGAAAATGAATTTGCAAATCAGCATGTTGAAGAGCAGGTTGATGTCCCAAGCTTTTTCTTGTTAGATGGCATTGCAGATGTTGTTGATTTGTCTTTATATGATGAATATGATGATGATTATGATGTTGACTTCCTAAAACAACCTGCTGCATGTTCTCTATCAGAAAATGTTCATTTTCAACAGTATAATTAGAGCAATCAAGCTACATATCACAGTTACAAAGAAGAATATGAAGAAAGTACCAAATCAGCTGAAGTGAATTCTTTACCTTTATGCTTTGCTTCGTTTAAATTGTTGAAAGAAAAATTAAAGATCATCACCGAGACATAGGAATGTGTGCTGAGGAAAAATCACACTGATTCATGGGAAAAAATTGACAACAAATTGCAACAATCTTCTCATGTGTTTAATGACCATGTTTCTTGTTATATGGAAGGTTTTATCAGTTCAAATTTGCAGCCATTGGTCGAAGATGAATCTGAAAATGAGTGTGTTCAGCAATCCAAAGAAATTGAAAAATGTGCATATGACAGCAGTGAAGAAAATGAAGAAGGTTTTGAAATAGGTGAAAGAACCTTGCCATTGTGTTTTGCTTCTTTTGAATTGTTGAAGGAAAATGCTTATAATGTTTCAAATTAGAAATCCTCCAGGAATGATGTTGAATATGAAGAAAGAAATGGACTTGCAAATGAAAATTTTCTTTCATTATGTTTTTCTTCCTTTGAATTGATGAAAGTAAATCATGAGATAATAGAGGAAGCAATGAAATCTGACTGCATTCACAGTGACATTGTTTTGCATGAGAAGATTGTTATCAGTGAGGAAGACCAACAACCTTCTCATGCATTTTATGACTGTTGCTGATTACATGGAAGGTTATTTCAGTTCAAATTTGTAGTCTGTGCTCAACTACCATCTTGGAAATAAAGATGATGGTCAATCAACGTCGATGTTAGATATGAATTGCTTTCCACCAAGGGTTTCATTTCAGCTAACACTGTCTTCTGATACAAAAGATTTTTATTTCCAATAGTCTCAACAGATTTTTCAGTCTCTTGGTGGCAATCAACAGGTTAAATCACATAAAAACGAGAATGCAATGGAAGGGGTGAAACATGGTTGTTGATTTGTGCATGTTTTAGAGGATCCATTTGCAGTTTTAGTGGAGACGACAAACAGGACCAATGTTTTTAATTTTTTGATATTTGAATTTATAGATAAATTTTTGAATGACTTATCAGTAAACAGGCTTTGGAGCAAGCATGTGCAAAGAAACCAAAAAGTGGCTAAAGTTCTTGCATGGTTGCATTGTCATTTTGATTTCACTTGATTTACATTTTTTTTAGCAGCTAGGGTAGGTAGGAGTGCGAATAAGCTTAGTACTACGAGTATTTCTTTCAAGCAATCTGTAATTTCATTTTCATCTTAGTTTCAGATTTCAGTTTGGGGCATATACAGTTTTGGGTTTTCAGCGGATGTAGGTTACAAGTTACAGTTGGAAAGTTGAGTTTAGGAGCATCCCAATGGATCGACACCTGGTCTACTGTTCTTTGCTACCTCACAGGGAGGATATCATCCCCATTGGAACCAACTGTTAGCACCATGATTTTCATAGCCAAGTTTATAGGTTTGTCAACAATTTGCAAAGTCATGCATGTTAGCACCCATATTGTTTTTATGACTGCCATCATCTAACATCTCTAAGGGTCAATTTCAAAAGGAAGGTTATTATTCATCTGTTCCATTTACATTTGCAATTGCGTGCTGCACAAAGCACTTCATCGCGCAAAGGATTCTGTTGTGCAGTGGATTTCGTCACGCAGTGGATTTCATTGCACAGTGGATTCCGTCGCGCATAGGATGTTGTCGCACAGTGGATTCTGTTGCGCATAAGATTTCGTCCCGCAGTGGATTTTTGTCACGCTGTGGATTCTATTGCGCATAGCATGTTGTCGCGCAGTGGATTCTGTCGTGCATAGGATGTTGTTACATGGTGGATTCTGTCATGCAGTTGATTTTTCTGCACGCAAGCTACAGGTCGCACTGCACAAATGACTGGTTTAGTGGTCAACTTCAAGATAAATTTATGACCAATTGGAGAAGAATTTTGAAAATCTCCATGAGGGTTTTGTCGAGGACAAGACAAATAATAAAAACCTCTCTCAGATTTGAAAAATCTGTAACGGATTGGGATATTCGAAGGATTCTTTGAGCCCTATTTTTCAGTTTTCACGATTTCTTGTCCGAGACATGTTTTTGCGACACGTATTCCGACCAGCTGGGGATGAATTTCAAGAAACCGAGAGAGATTTTTCTTTATAACAAGCTTAAATACAAAAATCTCTCTCAGTTTTTTAAAATAGGTTTTTATTGGTGATATATTATGTCATATTTAACGCCTATTTTCCCAGGTTGTTGCGCGAATCCATTGCATTTTTTGTTGTAGGTTATTGTTGCGTAGTAGACTCACTGTGCAAGGGAGACAGAGTGTCCAGTAGTGCACATGATGACTCATCAAAACCATATGGTTGAATTTTGATCATGACTAATGATTGTAAAGAATATTTCGATTATGATTATGATTTCGTAGAGTCCGCGAATCCACGATCTACTAACGCATGTCCCTCTCGAATCGACGACCATGATTCACTTTGAAAGTTTGGGCTTCTGGAGTTTTGGCTTCACTCCTCCTCGGTTTCCTCCAGAGTGATCTGCTCTCGGAGTTTACAGATTTCTGCCACGTGTCCTTCTAGATCCAATGGTCCAGATCTACTCCACTCTCCGCGACTTCGCTAAGTTTGTACTCTGCTCCTTGTAAATATTCTGGAGCTCCTACCTCTGAGAGTCTCCAATCTGTTGCCATGCATCTCCCTCTGGATCTATGGTCTAGATGGATTCGCTGCTACGGGATACTTTGACTCCCGTCATTCAACTGCTTTCAAATCTCTAAATATTTAAGTGCTAAAGGGTTCCAATGTTAACCTTCATGCACCTCTCCCAGATCCAACGATCTACCAGTGATCCCGACTTCCTCCGAAGATATCTTAACTGTTTATCCACAAATATGAACAAATTCTCCCCATTTTTGCTGAATCTTTGTCGCTACTTCTCCTGAGCTTGATTCCTCTGAGAGTTTCAACCTCCCATGCACTCTTTGCGCTCTTGGAACCTTTGACAATGCTCAGAGTTTGAGATTTATCCAAAATAAACCTTACTACGCACTCCTTACACTTTCTTCTCAATCCATTACGTGACTTTTTTTGACCTTCTGCGCTCTTTGCAAAGATTCTGTGTGCAATGGCACTGTTCCTCCTGAGCTTTCAATCTTGAAACAAGTTCACGCCTTCGCGATCTCCTTGAGCTCAATGAAGTATTTCAAATGGTTTCTTACAACACTTGCCTGAGTGTTGGCCTGATGCACTCCTTGCACAAGTCTTCCTCTAGAGTGTTCAACAACTCTGTCTCACCTTGAGCTTCAACTGCTAGGACCTCAAATGTCTCTGTCCCCTTTGTTCCACGAAGGGATATATGTGCCCTCTTGATAGTTTATGCTCAAGCACTCCTTGTTGATCTTACAGAGTATTCAACAACTCAATGAGTGTCCTCCTCTGACACTCCTCTTCTCATAACTCAAAAGAGAGTTAACCTGTGCACGCTTGTACCTGCTCAATTCCCTCCTGCTAGAGCTCTACATAGGTTTCAATAACTATGACTGTGCTTTTTACTGCACAGACTTTGTCCTCCAAGGTGTTCAGTAACCTTGAGGTTCCTCTTTGAGTTTGTAAACTATTATGGTGTTCTCACCTGGCATGCTCTTCTCTGAACTCAAAAGAGAGTTCAAGTGCACTCCTTGCACTGGCTTCCAAGAGTTTTCTCTAACTCTGGTGTGCACTCCTTGCACAAGCCTTGAGTGCCCAGAACAATTCAGCCTCCTCATAGATAGAGAATTCTATCCTTATCCCTGCAGATGGAATCTAACACACACATGTACAACATATCATAAGCATACATAAAACACTCAGATACATTGAGAAAACACACAAGACATACACAAAACCATATGAAGGAAAAATTGTTGTCTTCGTATTAACATGAATGTCTTTTTACAATGGGTGTAGGCTCGTACTGTAACTGAGTCTCGACTCTTTTCTCCTCTCCTCTCTTGAGCTATCTTCTCTAATGCTCTCCTTCCTAATGAATTTCGATACAAATATCTTTTTACAAAAGAGGGGATCCACGAGCTTTCCCTCCAACTCACCTAACCTCATCCATTACTTTGAAGTTTATTTAATGGTCATCTAGTCTGAATTGAATCTAGAGCCATCAACCTGTCAACCATTAAAGGTGACCTTATCTCCTGCCTGTACAAAAGCAAGAACTCGACCCTTACATCCTTACAACATTTAATTGCATTAAAGATACAATTTAAAATTTCAAATTTGGGGGAAAATGAGAGGGATGGCGCCTCTCCCCTCCTTGAATGCGTGTTGATGTGTTGGAATGTTGGCACGTCGCTAAGGTGGAGCGATGCTTTTGCATCATACTCCACTACTAGTAAAATCATGAGCTCCTCTGCTCTGCTATTGAAATCCCCCTGGATCCCAAACTCTTCTTTGGAGTTGTCCTTATGCTCCTCTACTTTGCTACTGTTGCTTCTTCTTCTTCTCTACTGATATGACATGATCTTCTCCATCCAACTTCTCCTTGTTGACTGTCTCTTTTTCTTAGTTCAACATCAACCTCCTTACCTCTTCAATGACCTCTTCCATCTGATCTACTGGTTGGATCATTCTTTGCAAACTGCTCTGTTGCATCTTCTTATGCTAAGTAAAGGGCATATCAAATTGATCTCCCATGCTACCTTCATCTCCTGTGGCATTAGCTTGCCACTTCCCTGCAGATTCAGATTCTACAGCCTCCTTACTGGACTATTGTCCAACCATCTCCTCTGACAACTTAACTTCTTCCGGTTCTGCTGCTGGTATACTCCCAGCTTCCTCCAACTGCTCCTCAAACTCAAATTCTCCTTCACCTATTTCCAACCTGACCTGTTGGATGTGCTGACTTTTCACTATCACCCTTCTCTCCAGGGCTTCCAGTTCTTCACACAGATCAGTGAAATCTATGATGTCTGCTTCCTCTTCTACTACAGACTCCATTGCTGCAGTCATGTCCTGTTCAACTTCCTGGCTGAAAATTTTGAGCCATTCCTCTAAATGCTCATCTCCTTCTGCTACTGCTTGGGAAGATTCTGATATCTTCTCCTTCTCTTCTTCTATGATAGTCCTTGGTGGCTTTCTTTCAACTGTTGCATCTGCAACACATATGCTAGCCTCCACTTGGCTGCTTGGAAATAATATTTTGATTCCTCCAATGATCATAATGCACCTCTGATCTTCCTCTTTGATGGTGGAAGTATTTAACTTCTCTTCATCTTCATTCACATGGTCTACAAACCCACATGAATCTTCATACAGACGAGGCCTTTCTTCTGCCTCCCTGCCACCTGTCAACATTCCTTGTTGATATGAAATCTCCTCTGAGCTTCTGAGACTTTCATAAAGTATCATTTTTCTTCCCTTGCCCACCTGGAAATCTAGGATTTCTCCCATGCCCTCCTGGCGGTCTATGAGATCCTCAACTGATCCCATCTCATTTCCCACTTGGAAATATGAATTTTCATTGCTGTCCTCCTGACAGTCTATGAGATCCTCAATTGATCTCATCTCATTGCCCACCTGGAAATATAAATTTTCGTTGCTATCCTCCTGACCATCTATGAGATCCTCAATTGATCTCATCTCATTTCCCACCCGGAAATTTGAAAATTCATCTCTTCCCTCCTGGCAGTTTATGAGACCTTTAATTGATCTCCCTTCCTCATCACTAAGGGTTTTTCCAACTTCTGGCTCACAGATGTAAACCATTTCCTTTATGGGACTGAGGTTTTCAGCATGCCTCAACCACCTCTTTACTACATGTTGCTGCCTTTGGGCCAACAACTTTTGAACATGCCATTTTTCCTTCCCTTTCAAAGGCCACTTGTACCTCCAATGTAACTTTGCCTCTTGCTGCACCTTCAATGTCAACCTTCATTTTTTCTCTTATCTCCTTGAGCTCCTTGTCAATTTCTACTTTGCTTCTATGTTGGCAGTCTTCTCTTCGACCGCACTCATGGCCTTCAATAGCCATTTTCATTTTCTTTGTCTTCAACCCTCCTGGCTGTCTATGGATTACTATGCCATCGAGAGCATCTCCAACTTATTCCTGCAGCCCACTTGGTTGTTCAATTTCTACTGCACATGTGCAATAGTCATACATAGAGCATCAATACTCTGTCTTCTTTCACCTGTTGTCTACAGGCGAAATTCAACTTCTGATACCATTTGGTTATCTCCTTTATATCCTTTCCTCTTTTGCCTCTTGTCTGCAAGCAAAAATAAGCTCTGATACCACTTGATGGTATCAAAGTATCTCCTCTGACCTACATAAATTAAACTCTGTGGCTCTTATACCACTTGATGGTATCAGATTATCTCTTTTCATCGTCTCTCCTTTGGCTACGATCTGCAGACAAATTTTCAAGCTCTGATACCACTTGATGCTGACCTCCCTTCTCTCCTTGGGGCCGCGCGACCTCCCGGTCTAGGATCTTTAACAAACCTGAGCCAAAGTGGCTCTTCGGAACCTTTCTGGCTCCAAAAATCAATTTAACACAGGTCCTTTTTACCTCCGGCGCAGGTCATATGGCACCCGCGGGCCCCTTTCTTTAGCGCTTTAATAAATTTGAAGTTTTTGTCGCTAGCTCCTGTTGCTAGGCCCCTTCTCTCATGTGACCTTGGTCTAAACTATGGGCTTAATGCTCCTTTCTCTATGCATTCCGGAACCACAAGTTCACAAACATGCCCTCGGACTAGATCCACGATCCGTGTTCCTTTTCACAACCAATGATTGTGATCTACTCTGGGACTCTGCTCTTCAGGAGTTCCGAGTATTTCCTATGCCCTTTTACCTTGAGTGTCAGATCAAGTACCACGTGCCTTTCCTAATCGTTGACTAAGATATACGACTCAGCCTCCTTTTTACAACCAACGATTGCAATATACTCTGGGACTTTGCGCTTTAGGAGTTCTCTTACCACGTGCCACTTTCCTTCAGAATGACTTTCCTTCAACTGTTAACCTCCACTTGCCACGCGTCCCTTTCTTCTCCTCTGGGATACACCCTTTCAGACTCTGTGATCTACTAACCCATGTCCCTCTCGAATTGACGACCATGATTCACTTTGGAAGTTTGGGCTTCTGGAGTTTTGGCTTCATTCCTCCTCGGTTTTCTCTAGAGTGCTCTACTCTTGGAGTTTACATATTTCTGCTATGTGTCCTTCTGGATCCAACAGTCCAGATCTAATCCGCTCTCATTGACTTCACGAAGTTTGTACTCTACTCCTAGTAAATATTTCGAAGCTTCTACCTCTCGGAGTCTCCAATCTACTGCCACACGTCTCCCTCTAGAGCTACGGTCCAGATGGACTTTGTTGCTATGGGATACTTTGACTCCCACTATTCAACCACTTTCAAATCTCTGAATATTCTAAGTGTTGAAGGGCTCCAATGTTAACTTCCGTGCACCTCTCCCATATCCAACGGTCTACCAGTGATCCCGACTTCCTTCGAAGGGATCTTAACCGTTTATCCATGAATCTCAATAGATTCTCCCCCTTTCTGCTGAATCTTTGTCGCTACTTATCCTAAGCTTGATTCCTCCGAGGGTTTCAACCTCCCATACACTCTCTGCGCTTTTGGAACCTTTGACAAAGCTCATATTTTGAGATTTCTCCACGAGAAACCTTCCTACGCACTCCTTGTGCTTTATTCTCAATCCATTATTTGATTGTTTTTGACCTTCTGCGCTCTTTGCACAGATTCTGTGTGCAATGGCACTATTCCTCCTGAGTTTTCGAACTTGAAACAAGTTCACGCCTTCTCGCTCTCCTTGCTCTCAATGAAGTCTTTCAAATGAATTCTTGCAACACTTTCCTAAGTGTTGGCCTGATGCATTCCTTGCATAGGTCTTCCTTCAGAGTGTTCAACAAATCTGTCTCACCTTGAGCTTCAACTGCTCGGACCTCAAAGGTCTCTGTCTCCTTTGTTCCACGAAGGGATATATGTGCCTTCTTGACAGTTTATGCTCAAGCACTCCTTGTTGATCTTACAGAGTATTCAACAACTCAATGAGTGTCCTCCTCTGACACTCCTCTTCTCATAACTCAAAAGAGAGTTAACCTGTGCACGCTTGTACCTGCTCAATTCCCTCCTGCTAGAGCTCTACATAGGTTTCAATAACTATGACTGTGCTTTTTACTGCACAGACTTTGTCCTCCAAGGTGTTCAGTAACCTTGAGGTTCCTCTTTGAGTTTGTAAACTATTATGGTGTTCTCACCTGGCATGCTCTTCTCTGAACTCAAAAGGGATTTCAAGTGCACTCCTTGCACTGGCTTCTGAGAGTTTTCTCTAAATCTGGTGTGCACTCCTTGCACAAGCCTTGAGAGCCCAAAACAATTCAGCCTCCTCAGAGATAGAGAATTCTACCCTGATCCCTGCAGATGGAATATAACACACACATCTAAAACATATCATAAGCATACATAAAACACTTAGATACATTCAGAAAACACACAAGACATACACATAACCATATGAAGGAAAAATTGTTGTCTTTGTATTAACATGAATGTATTTTTACAATGGGTGTAGGCTCAGACTGCAATTGAGTCTCGGCTCTTTTCTCCTCTTCTCTCTTGAGCTATCTTCTCTAATGCTCTCCTTCCTAATGAATTTCGATACAAAGATCTTTTTACAAAAGAGGGGCTCCATGAGCTTTCCCTCCAACTCACCTAACCTCATCCATTACATTGAATTTTCTTTAATGGCCATCTAGTCTGAATTAAATCTAGAGCTATCAACCTATCAGCCATTAAAGGTGACCTTATCTCTTGCCTATACAAAGGCAATGACTCGACCCTTACAACCTTACAACATTTAATTGCATTAAAGATATAATTTAACGTTTTAAATTTGGGGCAAAATGAGAGGGTTGACGCCTCTCCCCTCCTTGAATGCGCGTTGATGTGCTGGAATGCTGGCGCGTTGCTGAGGTGGATGATCTAAAAATGAAGAAGACTTGTATTCTTGAAAATATTTGCAAGTAAAGTTTATGTGTTAAAATGCAAATGGATCAACTTTGCAACACAACTTATAATAGGATTTACTCATTCAAGATGCATGTAAACAACAGCATAATCAATGAACAGAAAACACATAACACAACAAATGATAAAGGAGTTCACCCCTCTCTTGGGCTACATCTCCTATTCCAACTTCCAATGGATCATTTGTATTATTTGCTCAAAGTGCTCAAAAATGTGCTTTACAATGCTCAAAATGACCATTAGACTGCTCCAATAGCTTCAGAATGTCCAAAAACCCCTAGCTGGGCTTTTTCGACACCTCATTTGGCCAAAAAATGAAGAAGATAGGCTTCCTTGAAGTCTCCCCTTCAAGCTTGTTGTCTCTGCATCTACAAAAGGCACCTTCTCTGGCTCAACCTAGCCCACACACAATTTAAAGCGTAAAAACTTGGAACCGGGCACAACCGCACAACCGGTCCAAACTGTCGAACTGTTTACGTGCTGGCCCTAACTACCAAGGCCCGTGGGCACATGGCAATCATATGATCGCACGCCAACACAACAGGGCTAATGTTTAAACAATCGTCAGAACCGTATGTCAAACCCGCGCGCATTGGTATAGTGTTCACATGGTATGCCAAACTGCACACATATATCAATGGTTATAGTATGGTTATGGTGGTAACCACCATAGCACTGGTCGCATACAATACAACACATGACCATGGGCCGGGGCTTAGCCCTGGCCCGGCCCACGCCCAAATGCACATTATAACAATGTTAAATATAATATTTGAAACATATATAACAAGGAACATGCATGGGCGTGCCAGTTGGGCAGCCTTTCCCAAAGATTTACCCTGCCTGGAGGTCACGGGGTCGACTCCTGCTGAGTGCAAAGGTTTTAACAAATAAACAAGTGACACGTGGTGGCCTTCGATTGGGCCATGTGTCGCATTCCCATTCGTTGCCAAAAACACGTCATATGCCAACTGCCCAATAACTGTCTGCCGCATCAGCGTACGGCCTGCCACATCATCCATACGGTCTGCCACGTCATCGTCTGTACGGACTGTACAGTCAACATCCCTTTTTTGCCTGTTTGTCATTTTGAACAGAACGCGATATCTCTCGCTCCCGACGTTCGTTTGAACCCAAACAAGTTGCGTTGGGTTCGCAACGATGCGGCCTACGCTCTCGTCCAATTTGAAGCGATTCCGAGCACTTTGAATTTTTGAGCAAAATTTGATCCCCTGATCACACCTCCCCATTGGAAAGCTTTTGGACCTCCAAAAGACTATATTCAGTCTATGTGAAGATGAGGGTATAGTTCCCTCACCCTTCCAACCTCAATCCACTTGGCTTTGCTTGGATTTGTACCTTTAAGACCAACTCGAAGATACTCCACATTTCCTCGTTTTGAAGTTCGCATTCTCCTGTCAAGAATGGTGTCTTCATGCAGTTCTGTAAGATATTCTGGGGAAAAATCATCTATAGAAGAAATTTGAACATGCTCTCCATGATCATCAATCAACGGAGGCTCATACAATTTCAAATTCTCAACATTAACAACTGCATACATTTGCATATAAGGAGGCAAATCTAAACGAAAGGCATTGTTACCAATCTTGTTGATAATCTTGA
>SNQJ01S0139903.1:3980-25145 GCA_010110895.2 Picea sitchensis | reverse complement strand
CCAATGTATTTGAGTAAAGTTTCTTGAGAAGACAAATCTACTCCCAAAACCAAAGCTCTTCTCCTAAATTCTTGAGTAAAGCTTTGTACATTCTGTCCTTTAGCTTGTCTAAAATTTTGCCAATCCATAGTAGCCTTTTGCTTGTATGCCAATGGGTAAAATTGTCTTTTAATTGCAACAATAAAATCATTCCAAGAGGTTAAAATTTTACCATGCTTTTTCATGTCCTCCTGAGTCTTGGATTCCCACCAATTGAGTGCTGCACTATCCAATCTTAAAGAAGCAAGCTGAATTTTGGTTTCATCATCTTGATTTTTTTGTATCCTACAATATACCTCAATCTGACGTATCCAATTATCTAATTTCTCAGCATTAACGTCTCCATTGTATATTGGCAATTCGAATTTAATATCAAGATTTAATGAAGGAATTTGCGAAGGAGTTTTACCATGTCCCTTTGGAGAATTTGGAAGAGGTCTTGAACTGGTAGAAGAAGAAGAAGAAGAAGATGATGGAGGAGAGGGTGGTGGAGAGGCACCATTCCCTCCATTTCCATTTGGAGTTTTATCACCACTATCTCCCTTATGCTTTGAAGGGTTGGAGCCTTCACCTTGCAACCTTGTATTCCTTTATATCAAGATCTTCATCATCTCTCTCATTTCCATGACAACTTTTCTGAGATCTTCATCTTCTGCAGGAACATGTTCATGACTCTCTTCATGAGCCATACTTGGTGAATGCCTCCTTGAAACTTGCGGTGATGGAATATGCTTCCTCCTTGAAGGATGAGAACTTGGCTCTACAAGTTGACCTTCTCCTCTTGTGAGTTTCAACCTTGTGAGAATCAGAAAACAAAACACTTGCAATTAATCAAGTCTTCAAAAACCTATGTTCTAATACCAACTTGATCTAAAAATGAAGAAGACTTGTATTCTTGAAAATATTTGCAAGTAAAGTTTATGTGTTAAAATGCAAATGGATCAACTTTGCAACACAACTTATAATAAGATTTACTCATTCAAGATGCATGTAAACAACAACATAATCAATGAACAGAAAACACATAACACAACAAATGATAAAGGAGTTCACCCCTCTCTTGGGCTACATCTCTTGGTCTAGCTTCCAATGGATCATTTGTATTATTTTCTCAAAGTGCTAAAAAATGTGCTTTACAATGCTCAAAATGACCAATAGACTGCTTCAATGGCTTCATAACGTCTAAAAACCCCTAGTTGGGATTTTTCGACACCTCGTTTGGCCAAAAAATGAAGAAGATAGGCTTCCTTGAAGTCTCCCCTTCAAGCTTGCTGTCTCTGCATCTACAAAATGCACCTTCTCTGGCTCAACCTAGCCCACACGCAATTTAAAGCGTAAAAACTTGGAACCGGGCGCAACCGCACAACTGGTCCAAACTGTCAAACCGTTTACGCGCTGGCCCTAACTACCAAGGCCCGTGGGCACATGGCAGTCATATGACCGCGCGCCAACACAACAGGGCTAATGTTTAAACAACCGTCAGAACCGTATGTCAAACCCGCGCGCATTGGTATAGTGGTCACATGGTATGCCAAACTGCACACATATATCAACGGTTATAATATGGTTACGATGGTAACCACCGTAGCGTTGGTCACATACAATACAACACATGACCATGGGCCGGGGCTTAGCCCCAGCCCGACCCACGCCCAAATGCACATTATAACAATGTTAAATATAATATTTGGAACATATATAACAAGGAACATGCGTGGGCACACTAGTTGGGCAGCCTTTCCCAAAGCTTTACCTTGCCTGGAGGTCACGGGGTCGACTCCTTCTGATTGCAAAGGTTTTAACAAATAAACAAGTGACATGTGGCAGCCTTCTATTGGTCCACGTGTCGCATTCCCATTCGTTTCCAAAAACACGTCATATGCAAACTTCCCAATAACTGACTGCCACATCAGTGTACGACCTGCCACATCATCCATACGGTCTTCCACGTCATCGTCTGTACGGACTGTATGGACTGTACAGTCAGCATCCCTTTTTTGCCTATTTGTCATTTTGAACAGAACGCGGTATCTCTCGCTCCCGATGTCCGTTTGAACCCAAATGAGTTGTGTTGGGTTCGCAACGACGAGGCCTACGCTCTTGTTCAATTTGAAGTGATTCTGAGCACTTTGAATTTTTGAGGAAAATTTGATCCCCTAATAAGTGGAGCGATGCTCCTGCATCACTTGGTCTTCATATTTTGTCTTTGACCCATAATCATCTAGGTCATGATTTACAAACGACCATAGGTTTGCCCCATCTATGAAGGTATACATACCCTACCCCCCTCTGTATTTGAACCTATGACCTCCAAGGACTATACACATGTTCTTAACCATTATTATATGTATACACATTTATTAAATATTAAATATATTCAATTTATATTAAATATTTGTTAAATATTTAAATATACACATTTTTAAAATATTTAATATATGTAATTTATATAAAATACTATTTATATAATATAGAATTTACATTATATAAATTATAAATTATATAAATAATATAATATATAAAATATATACAAACAAAAATACATAATCCCTCACCCACACGCACATAACCTCCATTGTTTGAATTCATAATTATGGCCCCATTGTTCGAATTACCTCACCTCACCGTGACTGAGAGTGCATATCATTGTTGGAGTGAAAGGAGAATAACCTCACCTACCTGCAACTGAGAGTGCATGCCATTGCTAGAGAGAGAGGACAATAACCTCACCTCCCCATGACTGAGAGTGCATGCCATTGCTGGAGCGAGAGGAGAATAACCTCATTACTAGAGTGAGAGGAGAATAACCTCACCTCTAGGAGTAGATGTCATTGTTGGAGCAACAGAGGAGCAACTGAGAGTGCATTCCATTGTTGGAGGAGGAGCAAAAAATAATAACCTCACCCACGGGAGTGATTGAGAGTGCATGCCATTACTGGAGGAGGAGCGACAAAGGAGGAGTGTATGAGAGTTTCCTTGCTGGAGTGACAGAGGAGGAGCGACATAGTAGGCCCTTGCTAGAGCGATAGAGGAGACCCCGCCTTGACTAGGAATGATGTGAAAATTGGTAAGTTCTTAAAATCCTTTAAAACCCCAAATCAAGAATTAAAGGTTCTTGAGATGCTCTTTGAATTTAGGCAAGGGTGTGTTGGTTGGAGTTAGGTTCAATGCTCATTGCCATACCTCTGTCATCTAATCACATAGATCTTTCTTCATATGGCCAAATAACTATTATTTTATGAATTGCTTTGAACCTTTTTTTGGTTTTTGGACCACAGATACATGACCCTATACATGAGGGAGGCCCTTGATCCTAGATATCGCTCACTTTGACCACCCTTTCCCAAACTAGACACCTTGAGTTGATTATTTATTTCTTTCATGTTCTTTTGAAGATAGAGGCATACAATTGGGAAAAATACATACATTCAATGTGTAGAATAATGTGGCTAAGTATACGCATAACAATGAGAATAATAACATTTTATAATTTTATAATTGACTGCTAGTAGGCCAAGTATGTCCCAACAATGAGAGTAATAACATTTTGAAATTTTTTCGTTAAGTATTGGTAGGCAAAGTATGTGCATAATGATGAGAGTAATAACACTTTGAATGTTTTTCCTTGAGTGCTAGCACAAGTACTTAGATAATGGAATGATCCATATCACCTATGTTTATGTAATTTTTTGTCCTACAATATTACACCTACGAATATGTAATTTCCCCCCCTAACCATATTTATTTACCTACAAATGTAGTGCATTTGAATACTACTCACAAAAAGAATGTTCAAGAATGAAATCAAGAATTAGACCCAATTTTAAAGATCCTTTAGTATTGGCCTACAACCATTGAATCTACAAATCATTACATACCCCATGAAATAACATTCAAGGTCATCCTTAACACATGAGGGTTTCAACCACACAAACATAGCCAATGTAGTGTCATAAATGGAAAAAGATGGAAGAAAATTGTCTTTTCCAAGAGCAAGAGAGAATCCATGAAATAAATTTCATTTCCATGGGTTGCGTATTTTGAGGGGGGAAGCATATGAGTTTGACAAGATTAGAGAAAATGCTAACTGGAAATGATGAGACCCACCCACAAAATTGACAACAGGTGATACAAGTGGCCCTTTTAGAGAGTCATCACATTGAATTAACTTAGACATAGTATGCACTAAACTTGGGATGAGATTAAATTTTTAATCTCAGCTAAGTAAGCAATCCGATCAGATATAATAACTATTGCTGAAATACACAACTCTTGCATGTAGCGGAAAACAATCAGAAATATAATCACACATAGTACACAAAATTTATGCTCTTCAAGATCAATTCTTCATAAAAAACATCATAACTTATAAGAGCTCCTGTCACAGGGATAATGGCTCTGAGAAAAACTAAAACCACAAACCAAGTCTCAAACCTGAACCACAGTGCCTCAATCAGGGTGTTGCTAAATATCTGAGGCTGCTAAATCTCACGCAACTGAAACTCAGTTGCGTGAAACTTAGCGCTGCTGAAACTCTGCTGCTGCACTACTAAAACTCCAACGGCTGAAACTTGCGCTGCTGAATCTCTGAGGCTGTCCATACAGATTTGTACATATATACTTCTACAATAAATGTGGCTTCCTCGTATAGCATGCAACCTGCTGCAATGGATGCGACTTGCACTCACACATGTGACTCAACTATACGGATATGCTGCTGGAATGTGTGCACTTTGCCTTGGGATGCGTGCAACCTGTTTTGTCTTCTCGCTAAGCGGAAAATCGGCTCTGATTTTTCTTCTCTTCTCTCATGTGACTTGTGAAATGAAGAATGAATGTGTCTTTTCCTTTACCCATCTTGTCTTTTGTCTCGAGCGACTTACCTAATCTCAACGGTCAAGATTAGATCGTGAGATCAACAGTTCTCATTTAATTAAATCATTAAGTGAATTTTTCCTAAATAACTTCATTAATTAAAAGTCACTTTACAATAAGACATTCACTTTATTAATTAATTAGTAAAGTGAATCACAAGGGAAAGGCACAGTTACATTTAATGATGATCTCTGCAAGTAGAGTCCCTTGCGAAAATACTTGTCTGAGCTACAAACACTAATAGAATGGCTCCCATCATTGATGTGAGAAAACTAGATAGGGGAGTGGGTGGAATCATGAAGCAATAAAAGGATACCATGGCAACTAGGGAAAATCCTTGTTGTAGGTGAAAATGACTTGTGCTCGATTTCTTCAAGAACTCTATTGGTTTCTTCTTCTATTACAACAACAAAAAAAAAATCCCGATTTTTAGGAAAACTACAAATCAAAGGTTATATATAAAACACTATTGTTAACCCACTTGCAAATAATAACAAGCCCCATGACTTTTGATTTCTAAACAATAAAAAATAAAAATACAAAATTTTGGCACTTTTCGTGCTACAAGTAGGCCTAAAATTTGATGTCCCACATGGTTTTAGAATGCTTGTTCAATGGTATTCCTCATGATTCCTATTCCCCACCAACACCATTAGAATTTGTGTAATATCACTCTTAAGTAGTGTCTTGTAGATTGTTGTTTTGGATCAAAGACAATATTTTCTCTTCATACAAACTCAAAATCCTCTTCATCCTTTCAATCTAGGAATATCTTTTTTCCTTCTAGGTCCTTAGTATTTTTGTTGCTACACCCTTAACCTCCCAATATTTCCATCTTTTTCAATGCCAACTTTTCAAAATCCCTTTACTCCAACAATGTTTCAACCTTCAAATCCCCTTCACTAATGACTAACCTACCTCTTTATTACCTCCTCCAATGGTTTATTTCCTCCAGAGAATCTAAGAGAACGTACAATAATTTGTTGCCAAGATATTTACATCCATATTTGTTAGTTTTCACTCAACCACATTGTAGAGGGTGGAGCTTTACTTCCTCCTAGTCACCAAGCTTATTTTTTCCCCTTAGTAGTACTAATGTGAAGTGTGGAGGGCATGCCTCTTTGCTTTGAAACCCCATAGTCTATACCTTTGCATCCACATTAGTATATGGCTCCACATCAACACTCCACTTCACTTTCCTTTGCACTTAACATGGAGTACAAAGCACAATGGCAATGCTCTAGGAAAAAAAATATTATGCTCTGCATAGCCCCTTACTTTTTATGTGATTTCTGCTATGTGCATCAACCTTCCATGTAGCCTTTACATCATGTCACCCTTTTTCCTTATCCTTTTGCTTGTAGATGCAAAGTACAAAGTGAAAATATATGAACTCCCCTTCACCACATTCTTAGCTATGCATGCATAAAAATTTATAAGGAAAAATAATAGGATTTTGGCTAAACTTGCAAATGAGGTTTTGTTGAAGGCCTTAAACCCTGTAAAATTGTAGCTTAGAGCACTAAAATTGTACATAAATAAATAAATAAAAACCATTAAATAAAACCTTATTTATTATTGGTACATTTAGGATTGGACCACACCTCCCCATTTGGAGTCTTTTGGTCTCTAAGGTTCATCCCATTCTAGTTCTTCCACCTCTTCAAACAATGGAAGTTGGATGATGCATAATGTAGGAATGGATGGAGTTGTGTGAAAATGTGGGATGTATGTTGCATGCATGTTGTATGGAGGTTATTGATGTTTTATAAAGGTTATACATGGTGGGGTTAATGGTGGAAATTATTGGTGGAATGGGTGAGTGGAGTACGAAGAACATGAACAAACTGCCTTGATCAATACTAGATATTTTCAACACAATATTGATCCTTATGCCTTGTAATGTTTTGGTCTTTTCCATGTATAATGTTTTTACATGCCCATAATTGTTTCCATAATAAGCTGATATCACTATTGATACCTATACATTCTAAGGAATGTTTTGGAGTGAATATACATAATATTTGGTGTTGTTGATGATGTCCTTGCATGTTGTTGCAACAATGAATAACTTGCTTGAAAAATCGAACTTCTTGTTGTTGTTGTAATACTTATTATTTCCCTAAAAAACAAAAACAAAAACACTATATAATATTGGAGGTTCAGTATTATTACATCACAAAGCTGTTTATGTCACGTGTAAGTTCTACTATTATGTTCTTGTGGTTTCCTCAAGATGTTTAATCATAACTCTTAAGACACTCGCTAAGTGTTTCTCTCATTTGATGGAGTGTTACAGTATGTACAACCAAACAAACATGTGTTAGATCTATCTTCGTCGAGTGAGGGAAGTTCAGGTAGAATAGAGGAAAGTGAGACATCTAGTAGGTCTAACAGACAAAGATCAACTAGAGGTGAGAAGATCAGAAGAAAATTCCATAGACGCATTAATTTTTTTCGTGCTAAAGGGGGGTCATGTTCTTATGATGATGAGAGAATAGACGACATCAAGGTGCCCTTAAGGTACAAACATCTAGTGAAACGATGGGTACCCAAGGGTCTTCCTCAAATAAACACTGATTTTTGTGTCAACGAAAGGATATAACGCATTGCTCCATCGTCATTACATGGTTTGGGGATATTTTCCATGGACGGCATAAAGGTCTGTTACGACATAATAACTGAATTGATGGAGTATGTGGGACCCTTTTACATCTACAAAGATTGGATACAACTAGTCCAATATTAAAAAATTATGGGAAGATATGTCGTGGCTTCAAATTATATACAACTAAAAGAAAATGATCAAAATAAAGGAGCATCTATTTATATTGACGGAAGGCCAAAAGCAATGGGGAATATTGCAGGGTTTATAAACAATACACGACTCTTGACCACAAATAAGCAACCCAATTGTGTATTTGAGGGGCATGAAGGAAACCATGCATTCACATGTGCAACAAAATCAATAGCTACAAGGGAAGAGTTGTTGATTGATTACAATTTGAATCGAGTAGATACAAATGTTGCTATTATGAGGGTGGTACATATACTATTTTACCCAACCTGTAAGCAATGACTCTTATATTTTATGATTGTCATTTACTATAATATACTAAAATTATCGTATATATATTTTATGATTATCATTTCCTAAAATAAGATAGATACCGATGGACAATTAAAGCAATACCAATCACTCTTCAAAATTATGCCAATCTTTCTATGCACCATGTTATTATGCCTTTGCTATGAATCCATTTGGAGAACAAAACCATTTTTTATATTTTTGTCCCACGCCTATTTATGAACTAACTTTATTTTGCATACATTTGATTTTCCTCAATTTTTTCTAATTCTTATATTGACATTACTTTGTTGGAAACACCATTGTCCTAGGGTGATAGGGAGAGTTTATTGATGAACAAATTTATTACTGCACCAACCCAGTCCAAACAATAAGGAAGCTTGTGAGAAAATCAAACATCGAGCTTGCTTCTTTGATTCAGATATCGCCGCAGACACAAGAGATAAAGGAAAGAATTAAAGCCTTGATGGACAAAATTCAATGTTATGGGGTAAGCAAGATCTTTATTTATCCCATTTATTTATTTTGGATTTTAATTTTTATACTCTTAAAAGTCCTTTGTAAAAAAACTCTTTATTTTTATAGGAGTTTTTGCAGGATTTTGATCCCCAGGATGTGCCTACGGAGGTCGGTGTTGTGTAATACCTCGGTTTTGAGCCCCATATTAAATAATGTATCTTGTTAATTTATGAAAAGGAAGAGTGCCCCAAACTATTAAAAGATCCCAGTGTGCCTAGGAAATGTAATGTTTTGATCATTATTAATAATAAACACATCCTTGGCTGCTAGACGAATAAGGACCAAAGTTATAGGGGGTTATGATTCCACAAGAGAGGGGGATTGAGGAGCTAAGTGTTTATTTTATATTTTTATTTACCATAATTGTTTAATGGATAGGAGTGGTTACATGAGCTTCTTGGGGAAGGCCATGCGGTTCTTTATTTGAAATTAAGGATATAAACCCATCTTATGGGTTGTTTGGGGGCTTCATCTTCATTCACTCTTGCACCCACTCTTCATTCTCCCTTCAAGTTTTTGGCTTGGGAAGGAAAAACGAATTGTGGAGAGGAGCCATGGTTTGGTTGGAAGTAATGATTGCTGGTGTATTTCAACCATGAATTAATGCCTGCATGACTGAGATGCTTTGGTTTGTGTTAAGTTTTGATCACAACTGCGAATCCCAAGAGTCCTAGCATGGAGATTCTTGATCAGATGCAATGGAGCCCTGGAAGAAGATGGACAGCCTGAGGGACTACATGGAAGAGAAGGGGGTCCATTCTCTTGGGTTGTGCAGGTTGGGTAGAAGAGAGCTGGTGTACTTTGGATTGTTGTGGGTGCTGAAAAGCCTGTGAGAGATTGAGTGCTGACTAGTTTGGGAAGTTGAGTGACACCCTGGAACCATCCTTATGGATTCATAGCCTTGGCTTGGGGGTGACATTGTTGTTGATATTTGGAACAATAATGTCTACGGTTGGGTGGAATGTCCTTGGTCTACAACCAATTGGTGATTCATTTCCTGAAAGATAAGTTCTCTCTGTCATGGTTTCATTTACCTGTATATGTTATTTCTGTTGTGTATTTATTTATCTATGAAATTTGTATCTGTAATATGCATGCTTGTTGGTTATTGCTGTGCACGACATATGGTTCATTTCTTTTATGTGGTAGCATGAATCTTTATCTATGCATGTGAATATTTCATGCATCTTTATTCATTAAAAATTTACTAGAATTCAAAATTTGTTCAGAAGTGGGCTTGAAGTTAGCATGCCCGACGTGTGGGTGGCTGGGTATGCTACAGATTGGTATCATAGCTTCATGTTGAAACATCAGATTGGTATGGGCCAGAACTGTGGACAGGGTATTATGGTTAAGATTAAAATGTCCTTGAAATCTTAAAGCTCATGAGAGATAGCGTTGCAAAGATCGTGCATAATTCAGAGTGTCGTGCAAACATAGATCCTTCATAAATGATCGTAGAATCTTGATCGTTCCCTGTTGAAATTTGGTAGCAATCACAACCATTGAATCAAGGAGCTCTGGATCGTTAGATCAGAAGGTAGGTGAATGAGGACCATAATATAGAGGTGAAACTAGGGGTTAGGTGGGATTAAGTCCCAACCATCAGATCGAGCTGGTCGATCGTCAACCATCGATCGAAGCAAAGCAAGAGATGGAGACTCTAGAACTTCACCGCTTCAATGATTATGGTAGGAAGGCAGAAGCCTGAAATACCGAAGTCACGAAATCCCGCCGACCATCCGATATGATAAGAGGCTTGGGGGAAATCTCCGCCGTTGATCGTGGTCATCTGGTGATGACCACTTCAGGAAGTTTAACTTCGGGAGAATTGAACCTTTTAGGAATGCTATAACTCGGAGTCCCGGAGCATCGAAGTCTCAAATTCCCATTGACTGTTAGATCGAGGGAAGGACTTCAGGAGAAATGCTGACCATTAGATCTAGCAATGGTGAAAGGTTAGCAAAGTTTCTGGACTTCGAAACTTCACCACTTCATCGATTACTGGGCATGTTACAGATCAAAGCCTGAAGTGTCAAAGCCTTGAACTGTTGAAACCGTGAAGTGTAAATCCCCAGTCCGTGAAATCACGCAGACCGTCAGATCTGGAGCAGAGAATGTGGATCGTCTGTTTGATGGATGACATGTCATAGGCCACGTGGCATAGGTGTCATGTGGGGACACGTGTCACTGGATCCAGTATCTTTTGGACCCCAACCTATTCATTTTTTAGTGACACGTTTGACACATTCCAAGGGTCCATGTGACCATAGGTGACATCATAAAGCCATGTCATCTCTAGGAGTATGACCTTTAGGGGTGTCTAAGGTCTCTAGACATGAAAAGTGCCAAAGATTGAAGTCATGAATGCACGTAGACCATTGATATAACATCCCTTCAGACCTTTCTCGACCGTTGGATCAAGCATTAGGAGGATGGCGTAAGAACTTTGGAAGTTATCACTCTGGGGAAGTGGAAGGACTCGGGAGTGGAAAAGTCCCAGAGCATCGAAGTCCTGAATTATTTAAGGACTGTCTGTCCCAACACTTGATTAAGTCCTAACCTTATGATTAAACAATGGAAGGATAGGGTAAGTAATTTGGCGGTTGATAAAGCAAGCATTGGATGATGCTCCTATTCTGATCAGTCCTGACTACTCAAAGGAATTTCTGATTTTTTCTTTTGCCTCCAATGATACACTAGATGTTGTCCTTCTTTAGAAGAATTCAGACAGAATGGAGCAACCTATTTCCTTCTTCAGTAGGGCCTTGAGGGATGCTGAAGTCAGGTATGATATTATGGAGAAACAAGCTTATGCTTTAGTCAAAGCTCTTAAGGATTTTAGGGTGTATGTTCTTCAATCAAAAATAATTTCTTATGTTCCTTCAATTTTTGTTAAAGAAATTTTAATTCAACTTGATATAGATGGGAAAAGAAGCAAGTGGATTGCTAAGATTTTAGAGTTTGATCTAGAGGTGAAACCCACCAAACTGGTAAAAGTTCAAGGTTTGTCTAGATTTCTAGTTGAATCCAATTGTAAGGCATTGGGAGTAAATTTTACGAGCACTAACTTTGTAAATTAGCAATCTGATATTCAGAACAACATCTTGCAAATCATCTAAAATTTCAAAGAATGTAGTTGGTATAAGGACATCATCTATTTCCTACAAAATTTGCATCCTCCTACTGGACTTGAGAAGACCAAGGTAAGAGCTCTGAAACTTAAACAATCAGGTATTGTATTGTTGATCAGATTCTATATTGGAAGGATCCTTCAGGGATTCTTTTAAGATGTTTAGATCAAGATGAGGAAAAACAAATTATGACTTAATTTCATGGGAATTTATGTTGAGGTCATCACTTTTGGAGAACCACAACATACAAGATACTCAGATCTGGGTATTTCTGGCCTAATTTATTCACTGATGTGTGTGAAAAGATCATAACATGTGACAAATGTCATAAATTCTCAGGTAAACAACAACTCAAGTCTTTGCCTCTGAAACCCATAGTGGTATTTGGCCCTTTCCAACAGTGGGGATTAGACTTTATTGGATAAATTCATCCATCCTCAAGTGGTCAACACAGTTGGATTCTGACTGATTACTTTACTAAATGGATAAAACACATTCCCACTAGGAATGAAACACACAAGTAATCATTGGTTTTTGGAAGATATTCTGTCAAGGTTTGGTTGCCCAAATACAATTGTCACTGATAATGAAACAACTTTCAAAGATGAGCCCCTGGTGAAGTTTTGTGAAAAATTCGGTATTCAACTTATCAATTCCACTCCTTATTACCCTCAGGGTAATGGCTTAGCAGAATCCTCCAACAAAAGCTTAGTAAATATTATCAAAAATTTGTTGGAAGATAATAATAAGCCATGGGATTCTAAGTTGAAGTTTTCTCTCTGGGAAGATAGAGTAACCACCAAAAGGTCAATTGGCACCACACCATTTCAGCTGGTTTATGGAACTGAAGTTGTTTTCCATGCTTAGTTAGCTTTACCTGTGGCAAAATTCCTTCAATATCAAGAAGGGGAACCAAATGACATGATCATAAGGATACATCAAGTTGTGGAAGTGCAGAAAACCAGAGAGCAACTGTTTCACAAAGCACAAAGTCATCAACAAAAAATCAAAGAATTTTTTGACAAGAAGGTGAAGAAGGAATATTTTCATCTTGGGGATCTGGTACTCAAGTGGGATGCCCAGAGGCAGGATAAAGGAAAACATGGTAAATTAGAAGCTCTTTGGGTTGATTCTTTTAAAATTTTTGAAGTTTTGCAAAATAATACTTTTAAGCTATAGAATTTGGAGGATGCTGAAATTTCTGATGGCCCAGTCAATGGGATTTTTCTAAAAAAATACTTTTTCTAAAAGCCATGGGTGGCTTCATTTCATTGTTAATATCGGTTTGCTTAGTTAGTTTTGTTTTATTTTAATAATGACTCCTTACCCAATGGATAAGGCACTGAAATTGCAATGTTCTTGGAGCCTCACGGGGAGGTCTCCATCCCCTGTGGAGCCAAATGTTAGCACATAGGATGTATAGGGGTCAAATTTTCTAAGCTTCTAGGTTTGAGTCATAGGGTATTTTTATTTTACATTTTTGAGTCATGCCTTATGTAAATAAATTATGTTTTGATTGTTTCATGAGTCAATAAAACTGACTATAGTCCATGTGAGAGTCTTGGTGTCATGATAGTGGTCATCATCATTAGAGAGAAAGGGGAAAGTGTTGGTCACACCTTTGGTTTAAAGCTCATCATTATCAGGTGTTGTGTCTCAAAAGGGTGTACAAAGGGTTTTCATGTCATATCTAACCGTTTGGGGGGCAAGTCATATGTCAAATCAATCTGCTGCAAACTCTCTTGAACGTTCACAATGGATCAAGAAAGGTACATTATGCACTAATCGTATACCATTATTCTTTGGAAACGTGAAAATTGGTATCTTATTGTTTTCAATGCCATTTATTTATCATTTTCTTCAAGTCGGTTTCAAGAAGTAGGTTTATCATTTTGAACAAAGCGCGTTGAAAACTAGTTTGAATTATGGCACTATGAATTTCCTATAGCAGATGAAGGCATATTAAAGGTTTCAAGAAACTGTCAATTTAGTTCATGGGACAACAACTAAACTTCAGATATACCAGGTACCCTGTTAATGATCAAATGTATTGTCCGAAGGTTTATCATAATTGGACTCTAGTTGTTGGAATTCTTTTGTGCACTGCAAACTGTTCCATAACATTTGGACTGCAAACTGTTCCATAGCATTTGCGCTGCAAACTTCTTTCACTTGTCAAATCCTACAATATTTGTATCTTAAGTCTTTGCAGACCCAAGTTTCTTGTTTTATACCGATAAGATCAATTTCAGCCATTCCTTACAACCATGACCCTATCCACTGCATTTCCTGTTAGTGCTACAAACTGCATTTATTGAAGGCGTTGTGAACCCTCTGTTTTCTCACTTGAAAAAACCCTTGATGACTGTTTTTTCAATCAGGTCTAAGATATCATCTTTTTCAAAATCATTTTCCTTTTCCCGACTTGTTGATTTGCAAACCTCTTTGACTGAACCCTAGTCTAAGATTCATTCGCTGCAAACTAAAAAATTGGGCTACAAATCCTCTGCTTTACACAGATTTCCACAAACTTTTGCCTGATTAAAGTCTCATCTAGTTTAGTATTAATTTTCTCTCCTCTCATCTCCTAGTCGCAAACTTTTCATTATTGCATTGTTGTTGTGCATGAATACTTTATTCAGTAAACCCTAAATTGTGCAAAATCAAATCAAAAGCCCTAAATTTTCCTTTTTTCATCATACATCTAGAAAAAACTGATTCAAAAGGGAAAATATTTTTAAAACACTATCATGGATAGTCAACAAGGTAAGAAGGTTCACAAAGGGGGAGAAATTGTCATGCTTGAGCCCCATGACCCGCAGCTTATAAATTCTGAACCATTTTTCAAAGAAGCATTTCAAAGAGTGGGTTGCCTGGTTTTTTTTTAGAAAATGCAAAGAGGACATCCCGAGGTTGCTAAGAAATTTGCACTAAATTTCAGTTGGACAAAGACTAAGGTGGGTGCATTGGAGTTTGAAGTTTTAGAGCAATCTATTTCTGCAGCCACAGAGATACATGTTCATGGTGAAAAATAGTTTAAATCCATGTCCTTGAATTCTACATTTTCTAAGGAGTTCTTAAAACTTGAATATCAAGGAGACAAACTATCTAAGGGAGTGCCAAGAAGTCACATGCTAGAGTATTTTGACAAAATGCTCAGATTTATTTAGAGGTATTTCACTTTTGAAGGAAGGTTCAATATTGTCTATTAATACCATATCAGATTTTTACTGCACTTCACTGGGAAAGAATCCATGAACCTACACTTTTATCTATTCAGGAGTATTGGGAAGATGTCATATAGAGTCCAAGATAAATCTAAGTAGGTGGATACTAGTGTTTTTCATTCTGGTTTAATCAAAATGCTAGTATTGGAAGAGTTGAAGAAGACAAATACTGAATGGGATGTTTTCCTAGCTACATCAGGCTTTCAACCATGTGTTTCTCACACACCACAGTCAAAGAGACAAACACCTACTCCTGCTGAGAAGATTGTGCACTTAGAGTGAAGTAAAAAGAGGAAGATGACTAAAAGGGATAAGTCCATTCAGTCTACTGATAATTCAATTGAAGGTCCTATGGGGACACCCTCTGGTAAAACAAGAGTCTGAAGGGAAAGAAGATTGTGTTTTCTTCACCTGTTGCTATAGAAATTGTCAAGCCTACAAGACATGTCACTAGATCAACAACAAAGAAGCATGCCTCTTTCAAAGAAGGTACATCCAAGGCATAATCTCATCCAACAGAAAAAAAAATCCTCTAAAGAAACAAATAGAAATCATTGAGATTGAGTCTCCTGCTGATGAGAAGGATCCCACTTTTAAAAGGATTAGGAAACAATTGAAAGAGGAAAAGGCTGAAAATTAACAATTGAAGAAAGAAAATATGCATGCCGAGATCTAGCTTAATAAAGTCATAGAGATGGGTGAAGAAACTGTCAAGAAGGAAAAACATTGGGTTAAAATATCCATATGTCTACGTAGGCAGATGAAGAATGTGTACAGGCTGAATGAATCCCATCAAGATGAAAACGGGAAGCTGAAGGAGGAAGTGCAACAATTGAGGGAAAAAAATGCAAAACAAAACCTGGACATGTTGGCATGAGTGGCCACAAGGAGAAGGAGATGAGGCATCATTTCTGCATCAACATAAAAATTTTCCCTGATGTATTTTGTTTTGTAGGCTTATAACCCTGGGCAATGATTTTTGTCTTAGGTTGCTATTATCATATTCATATGAATTTTTGAAAGGTTACTTTATGTTTCAAAAGGTTGTAGCAGGTTCTAAAAAGGTTTCGCAAGTTTTTGTATAAGACTTGACATTAGAAATAAGTTTTGAATGTAAAATCACACCTACAGAAAAGTTCACAATTCCTTTTGTTAAAGGTGCAATGAACTTGTTATTTTGGAACATTTTGTAGCGTAGGCACTGCGAACCTGATAGTCACATGGATTTTGAATTGATGAAGACTAGCAACTGTCATATTAGGTTTAGATAAGCTCCTCAAGAATCAGTTGGACATGAAGGGCCACCTGCCTCAAGGATCTAGCTTCAGTTAAGTCACATGCAATGAGTTGTCAACAGTTGCATTCAATGTTTCCAACAATTTCCTAAAATACAACATTCTTGTTAGATTTATGTTGTGCACCTAGTGCCACACCTCTCTAAGGCACAAGATCCTATGTCAGAGCTAGGTGGTGGATTCTAGAGCAATTTTTGGATGTATTTGCTATTTAATATGTAATGTAACTCCATTATAGGGTTCAAATGGTTGTAGAGTGATACTCTTATCTTTATTTTCCACTGTAACAAAGTTTCCAGACTGTATGTATTAGATTTAAGAATCTTGAATAGTGCATGATCAATTTCTTCTTCTACTGTCACATTTGTGTTTCAATCTCACTTTGATGCTATCAGTTGATGAAGGATTCATCCTAGTGCTTTTTCCTTAGTACAGTGCATGATTTACTGTTTGTAATTGATGCAAGTGTTATCAAAGTGTTCTCTTGTTAATTAGGAGGTTCCTATTTGATGAGATTTCTGCTATATGTGTTTTAGGATTTCTTGATGTAACCTGATGCATGTATTTCATATTTTCTGCTAAGTCTTCAATCTTTCCATTTGATATTCTAAATGTTGATCTGAGATTGTTCAAGCCTTTCTTGCTGGTGTGTATTTTATGGAGGTTTTGTGTTTATATTTTAAACTTAGTGTCTCACCCATTTGCTACACATTGAAAACATTACTATCTTGAAAAAACCTACAAGTTTCTGATGGGTATTAGGCACACACCTACAACATTCTAGGTGAGACTTCTAGTACTAACATAATGAAAAAGATTCACTAAAAATTCTCCTTACCTCAAGGAGTATGGGGTCGAAAGGACCAGTCAAAGGAGGGTTGAAGTTTGGTGGGGGAATTTTTTCAACCACTTCAATCTCCACACTCTCACTCTCCTCAAAACTTGACAAATTCCTCTTTGACTCTATAGGTTCTAGGTCTTTTGCGATGGACAACAACATTCGCCTAACCAAAGGTGTTTCTTCCTCCTCGGGAGAAATTCCACATTGTCTATGTGATCGATGAAGCATTTGGTTAGACACGATGAATAAATATGTTTTAACAAAAAAAACAATCAACCTATGACTGAATAGACATAGAACCAAAGAGCACACCCCTAGCAAATCTAAGTTATCAATAGGAAAACCAATAGATAAAGGGGTCCTTTTGAAACCCAACCCTTGGGGGATGCCAATTCCTCAAATCCTGGCTATCGAAGGTGTGAGATATATTTATGGTAACCCACAGATAACAACCCTTACTAGTGCAAGTACCCTTGTGAATATGGACACCCTCTAGGGGAATTGAAAAAGGTTCAACGTCTACCTCGGGTACCATAGGTACTTTCCACCCATAATCACCTTGTGTAGATTCCCTAAGAATGGCCACTAAACATACCACTTCACAAATGGTGACGAAGAAGAATAGTGAGGGGTCTAGACCACATGTATGGGAAGGGAAACTAACCCCCAAAGTTTGATAAGTGATTACACCTATAGGGCCTTGCATTTCCAAAATTCCTGTACATAGAGTAATCCATGGATACTAAAGCATGTGGAGAGGGGATATCACCCCACTTTCTCTAGTGTGATCTCGTGCTTAACTTTTGTGTTAGAGGAGATTTCCTAGAAAACACTCCTTACTACTAATGTATTTATCTCTCACTAGTGACTTCTACTTTTAGTTTTAATGGCCTTGGAGATGTTACTCTCCAACCTTACACCAAGGCCCTAGATCCTATTCTAATGTTTGTTTTCTAAAAGAAAAGAATATAATGGATTTTATATTAATAGATTTCCTTTTTAACATTATTTATTATTCAAAGGGTACATCATGAAACTTTATTGATGTTTATCAACACTTTCCAATCCAAAAGAAGCAAAATAATGAATGTAAAGAGTGTAATTTTATTTTGATGATATCTATCTAAAGGAAATGCGAGATCTTTTTCACTTCCATATTTGTATAACAAAACAATTAACCTCACACGTTCTCATTAACCAGTCAAATATAATAATTTTTTTTTTCTTGTAATCCACTAAGACAAGCTCAAACACACTTGCTATTTTGAAGGAAGGGAGTGAAAACAACCTGAGAAGCCCTATTGAACATGAATGAGGCTCCACAAATTTGTTATGAGTATACTGAAAGAAAAATCATCATGTGTCTCTTATAAAAGTGGAACAAAGACAATAAAATATGAGGAACTGCATGTGAGGTTGAATCATATATGTATGTATGAATCTCAATAGTACAAGGACATGAGATTTGACCAAGTTTGAGAGAAATGAGGACTCTCTCATCATGTTCCAAGGTCACCCATCAACTAGGGGATATATACCAAGGTACAACATACCATCCCCTAGAATAGATGTGTTGAAGATGATAGGGGACAGTCCATGTGGGCCTAAGAAAGAAGGAGGATCTGCAGGCTTGGTATCCAAAAAAAAATTGTGAAGCTATAAATCTGGAAGTAGATGCTGAAAACCGGTACATGTGGGGGGCTACCTATAGGGTAACCCCCTTCTGAGGTCTTCTACATATCACACATGTATGGGGTGATGGCATCAGGAACTGGATCATTGAACTGTCAAGTATATGAGTCTCAAATGTGTGAAAATGAGGTGAAGTTGAGCACATAAAATACAACCAATTCACCAAGGATAAGGAGGGATCCAAGGTAACAATCCTCTAGGACAACCCTCTAGAATAAAAGTGCTAAAGTTGATAGAGGGAATCATGTGAGAACCAAGGAGAAGGAGGTACCAAGGGAATAACATGAGGTGACAAAAATGATGTCACTGACAGGGACAAACACCAAGGAATGGGTGGAAGGAAAAGAGAGGTGGACTCAAGGCTTCCTGTTATAGCACAAAATTCCACACTTATGGTTTTGTGCCATGGCCTAACCCTTTCCAAATGCTTACTAGAATTTTCCCTAAAAGTCACCTCCAAAATCATGTAAAAAACATTCTTTAAGAGAATATCTATGGGTTTCCCTAGTGCAACACACAGACATCCGCGCCTTTCCTCAATGCAACCCGCAGATGCCCTCATTTTTGATGAAAAATGAAATAATTATGTGTTTTCGGGTGGATTTTTCGATTGGGATCGTTTCCCAATGACCCTTTCCCATACACAACATAATCCAACTGCCCAAAACTATTTGGTAAGATATAAAACAACCATAGAGGGATAAAGATGAAACAAAGTTCCCTTGGTGCAAAGTTATGTTGCTAACATCTAGCAAGCCTCCTTTCCCTATATTCTTTGAGAAACATCCCCTTAAATATGGAAAATCCTTTTCCAGAGCTTCTTTCTCCTTTTATACGACTATAGGGTGTCTCCTTATCCCTATTTGAGTCATTGAGAGAAGTATTTATCGATTGAGTTGATTCTTGAAGATTCCCGGAGGAACCCAGAAAATTGGCTTTAAGACAGTGCCTAAGGCTGGACAAGGTTGTAACTTACCTTTTCCACTTGCTGGTAATAAAAGAGCTTGTTTTCCCCCAAATTTGTGTTCATTGTACATTCATTTGTATGCTTACTTTGAATCTGACATATTACATGCACATGTTTATGATCGTATAACTACTTTCGTCGCAACCCTAGTTTTGTATCTGTCTTGCAGGTTAATTCCAGTGGAATATCAAGAGTTCTTTGGAGAATTGAAGCAGGGATCGACATAAAACAGGAGAATAAGGTGCACCTTATTTTCTCCTCTCTATCCCTACCTTCTCCTAAATAAAGTAGTTATTTTGTTTGATTTTTGTATGTCTCTCACCGTGGGGAGACGATTATCTCTTTCACTTAGCCTTTCTCTACTGTGATTATGACCCATGATCATAGGGGAAAAATCCATTAATTAGAATTGGTGACTCCACTAGGGAATTCTCCTAGTTTGGGTCAGTTGTAGGGTGGCTTGTGTGTCCTTTTTTTATTTTTGTGAAACTTATTTGGAAAATTTTCCATAAGTTTATGGGAGTCTCCTTGTTGAAATTCCTTTTTATTTTTCCAATTTTATAGAGTTATCCACGCTTTTCAGCAATATCAGTCGTAAATATTCGTGCTTTCCCTGTGTATGACCCGTGGAGATCTGCGAGTCTCAGTTCACATAGTCGCGGACCTATGTGCATTTTGTGCAAATTTTCTTTCTTCAGTTGCTGGGAGATTTATGGGTTTCTCCATGTTACCCTAGGCTTATTGAGTTTGTGATTGCTTTGTATTACTATGTCTAAGCTTGTGAAAACCTTCAGATCAAAAAATACCTTACTCTTGGTTTCCTAGCATTCTTGGCTTATTTTTTGCTTGCATTTTCAAGTAAAATGATTTTCATTTTGAAAAAAAAAATCCCCCTCATGGCCAAGGGGAGCCATGAATCGTGTATTCTAGAGTTTCTTTTAGCATATTTTGTTAGTTTTGCTTTGGTAGAAAGAAAATAAAAAAACCTAGTTTTTCTGCTAGTTAGGTCTCTTTCTTTCTTTGCATTGTTATTTGAAAAAGTAAAATATATTAGCACAGGTTTCTATTTTCTTCTCATCTAGAAAGAAATTCAAAAGTAAAGTAAGAAACAAAATCCTTTGTTTGCCTCTTTTGCATTTTGCATTAGAAAATAAATATTTACATTTCAAGGTTTGAAGGATGTTGAGATTCAACAAGAAGATCCTAGTGAAAATTATGCACCTACACTAGGATGGAACCTCAGGCTATTTTTAGGTGGAAGTCTATTTTTAGATGATGAGCAAATTCTATTTATAGATGATGTCTATTCATAGATGGTGAGCATATTCTATTTATAGATGTATGTCGACTATTATTATCCCTTAATAATAGTTGGACAATAAATATTAATCTATTCTCAATGAGCACTTGGAAATAGTTAACTGAACTGGCAAATCAGTTAGCTATAGGAAATTCGAGTTCAAAGGTTGACTGGTGGGACATGCAAGT
>SNQJ01S0139901.1:1747-25145 GCA_010110895.2 Picea sitchensis | reverse complement strand
CCACCCAAGATTCACCAACCAAAACATGAAATTCAAGGAAACTCACAGAGAATATCAATAATGAAGTGGGTGTATACAGGACAAAATTGGAAGGAATATGACCTTCAGTTTTTGTTACTTCCATGCTACCTGCATTGGCAGGAGCATCGCTCATCATCATCTTCATCGATTGTTTACTTGAGTTGGTTATCTTTCAAGTGCTGCATCCATCTTCCTTTTTTCTGGCTTCATATCCCAATTCATGTTCCATTCTCTTCTAAGTTATCAATTCTAGACTCATGCCTTTGAACCTTGAGACTGTGGGGTATGCAGGTCAATCTTTGAGTTTGCAGTTGGAGCTTTCATGTTTTCTTAAAAATCATGCTTCTGATGTTCGTGTCTGAAACTCTATATGCAAGAGATAAGACTAGTTCAGGCAGAATTACCAATTGGGTTCTCTCCTATTTTGCAACCATTACTCTCAGGGAAGAGTTTGACTTGTGGAAATGGATGAGAAAGAGACTTCTCTCTAACCTCACAGTCACTCTTTGCAATTTGAATGCTTCCAGAGCCTTGCCATGTCATCTTATAAAGAGATGAGTCCTATCAGACTGTCTTATAGATGCTCGAATAAACTAAATCATGTCAAGGAGAGGTGTCATATCTTGAAACCCATAATTTCAATGAATTTGAAGCCAAATCATCCCCTTTTTTTGCAAAAATGCCAGTCACCTTAAACAATTGCCTGGTGGGTGAGAGTACAATCACATATCAAAAAAATATTTTCCCATCCAATGCTGATGGACCATGTGTTAACTACATTGTCTATGAACCTAGGGCGAGCTTGTGATTTCCATAGCATTTTAAATTTAACTTTATTTACCCAGACCAAGTCCAGAGCTTTTTTTAGAGACAACATTTTCAGCACATTATTATTGTTTATTAAGTTCCATGCTTTCAAGGTGATAACAAGGGTTCTCTGGCCCTGCTCTGCCAGGATTATTTCTAGCTACTTCCATATTCATGATCAGGTCCCATTACATAATCCCATTACAATATTGTTAATGATGTTTTTTCAATTTTGTATGATCTAAGATTTTTGTCATCAGCTTCTACAGTACAGTGCTATCATCTTGTGTAGGTAGTGGGTGTACTGTAGAGGCTATTATCGGTAAAGTTGTAAGTTATAAATAGAGTTGGATGTGTAAGCTTTAGATTGTTTGTTCGTACCCTTATGCCAACATCTGGTCTGATTGCTGCATTTTGTGGTACAAGTCAAGAATAGGCTTTCTTAGAAGTATTATGTGGGCACATGTGTTTATTGACTTGAATTGTAATTTATCTTGTGGTGCATTGCATCTGCTTGCAATTTTTCTCACTGATATACTCTCTACTGGATAAATATTTGGATTATAACAGTAGTTCTAAATGGATTTTAGGCCTTTGATAATCTTTTTCTTATTATACATCTCTATGTTATGACATGGATGAAGCCCTGAATGTAAGTCCAGGGTTACTTGAAGACGGCTCTTTTGTGAGCTACAATACATAAATTTTCTTTTACTCCAGGCTCTTTATTAGGATTTGTAGCATGGAGAACATATCTGAAAGAAAAGCCTCAGTATAATTTGTATAATTTTAGGTTTTCCTTCACATTTTCTTGCCGACATTCTTTTCCTTTATCTTTGAATAGTACTCTTAAAAATTCATCTCTACCTTGAAAATTGAGTCTTATTCAAAGCTATTTTAAAGTCCACTGATTTTATTAATGCCCCTTTTGTAGGTATCTTCTTCTCTGATTTAAAGCTAGTTAAGGTCAACTGTTTAGTTCATGTGTGTGGCTCTTGTAGGACTGTTTTTTTTATAGATGATAGTAACTTCATTTTGTTACAACATTTCAATTATCAGGTTGGCAAACGTCTCCGAAATCTCACAAAGCATCCTCAAGAAAATATTTGTGCTTTAGCCACTGACTTACTCGATTCTTGGAAGAAGGTTGTGACGTCAGAAACTCTTGCTAACAATGGAAACAAAGCTACAAAGTCAGAAGATAAGCAGTCCAAGTCTATTAAAGTTGAGGATAATGCTGTTAAGCAAGAGTCTGTAAAGGTTGAGAAGAAACCCAAGGAAGAAGAAGCATCTATCACCAATAAGAAGGTATCATCCTCTTCAAATGGCCCTCCAAAGCTGACAAGTATGATTAAGTGTAATGATGCAGTACGGGACAAGATCCGTGAGATTATTCATGAGGCTTTTTCCAAAGTAGTTAACGAAGCTGAGGGTGAGAACATGGTGAGAGTAAATGCATGTGATCCAGTACGAGTTGCAGTTACTGTTGAGACACTGATGTTTGAAAAGTTAGGGCGGTCTAATGGAGCCCAAAAGTTGAAGTATAGGTCTATCATATTCAACCTGAAAGATGCAAACAATCCAGATTTGAGAAGGAGAGTTCTTCTTGGGGAAATTAAGCCAGAGAAACTTATTGTCATGACAGCGGAAGAAATGGCTAGTGATCAAAGAAAGCTTGAGAACAAACAAATCAAAGACAAGGCACTTTTTGAGTGTGAACGTGGGATAAAGCCTAAAGCTACAACAGACCAATTCAAGTGCGGTAAATGTGGCCAGCGGAAGTGTACCTACTATCAGCTGCAAACAAGAAGTGCAGATGAACCTATGACTACATTTGTCACATGTGTAAACTGTAATAACCATTGGAAATTCTGCTAATCTCAAGTGAGACTAATGGCTGGGTATGTAGATCAGAATTAGGTTTGTGAGATCTAGAGATTCATTACCTACTCCTTGTTGGTTAAACTCTAAATGGCACCCTTGATTGAAAATCGAGATTTGTTACATATTCATTTAGGTATAAATGATTGGTTAGGTTTGTCAATATCTTTGCAGTAACTGCAAATCATGATCTAAAATTAGACAATGGCTTCTTTTGAAAGTAAATGCAATTAATTGTAACATTCTAAGAAAAAAGGTACCTAATTGTATTTTTTCCATTCATTTTATATGAATGAGCTTGGTATTATCTCCTTGATGGGAATCAAAATAATTGCTGTGTATTGGTCACATACCCTTCTTGACAGTTTAGCATCATGGAACAAAATACTTGTAAGTTTTCCTTACCATTAGGTTCATCAGTGTTACCAGAACCGGTAAACCCGGCCGGTCCGACCGGTTCAAACCGGACATTCAAACCGCTTTTGACCGGTTTTGTATGTCGGTTCCGTACAAAACTGGTTTTTTTCCGTTTTTTTTTTTGGTCTTGAATCTTTTTTAAATTAATTTTTTTGTTCGTACGGCTGGAAAAGTGAGGGGATTTGCAAATTTTTTTAAAAAAGTAAAAAAAAAGAGACTCAACCAACAACTTTTGACAATGAAGACCTTTCCTGGATGGATTTGGATCCCCAAACACATCAAGAGAATGTGTGCACTGATGTTGGAACTGTATCTTTGCGTTCTGGACCAGGGGAATCAAGCCAGGCTCGGAATCCCCCTGTTGAGTCTACTCATGTTGAGGATGTAGATGATGACTCTGAGTCTGAGTCTTAGTCCGAGTCTGAGTTTCAGTATGCAGATTCAGACTATTAGATTGTGTAGTCTCTACTCTCTAGCCTATAGCCTAGACTCTAGAGTTATTTTTGGACTTTATAGGCCATTTAGAGCCTTTTTGATGATGTATTTTGATTCAGAATCCAGATATTCATATGACTATGGAGTGCACTTGCCACTTACTGTTAGTGCTATTTTGGTTTTATACAATGTTACTTGTTATATATATATGAGAAACTTTGCAAATTTTTGTATACTGGTTTGGCTTCACATGGATGGACATCAATATGTATTTTGTTTTCAAAATTTGAATATTTTATGTATTTTTAGTGACCGGTTTTTTATCGGTTCCCGTTTTTTGGGTCGACCGGTTCAATGACCGGTCCGGTTCTGGTAACCTTGGATACCATTGACAATGAAATCTTTTTGGGTGGTGTGCACATCTTTCTTGGCAGGGCAAGTAATGTAGGTGCAGATCAACCTATGGCTTTGTCACATGTAAACTGTTCAGCTTGTTTAGGACTGATAAACTTGCTTCCAATGAAACCTCTCTTGGGAGGTGTGCACGTGTCTTTCTTGGCAGGGCTAGTAATGTTGGTGCAGATCAACCTATGGCTTTGTCACATGTAAACTGGTCAGCTTGTTTCAGACTGATAAACATGTTTCAAATGAAACCTTTTTTTGGGTGGTGTGCACATCTCTTTCTTGGCAGGGCTAATAATGATTATGTAGGTGCAGATCAGCCTATAGTTTTGTCACATGTAAACTGTTCAGTGTTTTCCACAGTCCAGACTTAATCTTTGTTTCAATGGAATTGCTTGCACGCTGCAGAGATTGTCTTTTGTACCTTTTCTGTTTAAAACTTGTCTCAACAGATTGAGGTTTGCAAGTTGCAGAGTCCCTGTCTAAATCTTACTTTGTAACAATGTCATCTTTTTGGAGGGTGTTCATGACAAGTTCAGGAATAAACACATAATGAAAACATCTTAATAACCATTCCTGGTGTTTTGGGCAAGTATTTATATGGTCTCTATTTGGTAAAGATGATATAATAGTAGGTCAAATACAAATGATTACTCTTATGTGTCCAGGAAGTTCTCTTCATCATCTACATCATCTCCTTTGGGATTTTGCTATGAGATCTCTTTTAATAAACTAGGCATATTTTTCAAAATGCAATGTACCTATGTAATATAAGAGGACTAAGTAAAAGTTAAAATTCAGGCTTCCAATCCTTACTGCCATCTTGAAATTTCAAGTTATTGAACATTTGTTGTTGACTGAAATTGAAATCCATTTCTATGCCAAAGGACCGGGAACAACTATTCTTAATTTTTACCAGTAGATATTGTGTTCGTGCAAGGCTAACCATGTCTCAGGTTGCATACTACATCATATGTGGGAATGATTGAGTTTTAGTGAAGTTGGTTATTTTATATTGGAATGTATGCAATTTACAGGTTACTTCAATTTGTGGAAAGCCTAGATACTGATATTTGAGTAGACTTCTCGACTATATAAATACTTGGGGATCACTGTTCTGAAGTGAAGGAAAAATGTTGCAGAAATGCAAGGATGATGTATTCTCATATTTGGTGGCATTTTGAATTTTTGTTCCTCGTTTGGTATGATAATGACCATCATCTACTTGAAATTGGAGAACGTGTTTGAGGCTATTTTTAGTGTTAACTATCCTTTTGAACTATTGTATCTTCCATTTTGCAAGTGGTCAGACATGCCTCTTATTCTTTATTTTAAGCGGGTGAAATATTTCATTTGATGTATTACTCTAGTTCACTGTAGAAGCTACAACCATTGAAATTACCAAAGCTTCTCTGTAATTTGATTGCTTGGCTGGATCTGGTTTTATTTACAAATCTGTTGCCATTTTATTGCTTTTTGTCAAGTTCGTGATGGATGACTACAGTTTTTAGTGATTGAGAATTTTAAGTTTGAACTGTGCTGGTTGTGCTTTCATGATATTTGTAATATTTGGATATATGTAGAATAATAAAATAACAGGCAAGTTTATTATAACAACTACGAGCAACTAGATGAGTGGCAAAACATGAAAAGGACAATAGCCTGGAGAAGGTCTACATGTGGTCATTGGATCGGAAGATGAATTGAGCATCGAATAAGTGGTATCTTAGTTTGGTTTCATTTGGGGCGATTTGATTTTAATGCAAATTACATTTTTTCTTCCAATCCGTCAGCCCTTGATGCATTATACAATGTTCTTCTGGCTTTTTGACAGAACGGTTTGTCATAATCTGTAAGCCGTCGGTGTTATGAAACTCACTATTGCATTAAAAGTGGTCGCCCTAGGGTCATCGACATCAATAAGGTGATTTGATATCCTAGTACACGTAGTGATTCAACAACTGTTTAACTTCCAAGACTTCAACAACTTTACCCCACTGTTAACTTCCAAGATTTTAACGACTCTACCCGAGTTTAGTGCAAATTCGCTGGGTCCTTAGACGAATCTTTCTAAGTTGACACGGGCTCGGCTTGATGATTCTACCTAATTGATATCATTTTTGGCAATCAGTAGGACAGCTAGAAAACTTGAGTTTAGGATGTCGATACAATCGAAATAGGTTGCAGTTCAACCTCATTAGAGAGTTGTGCTCATTTGTATCTCTTGAGGTTAAAAATTTATAGTTTAGAAATAAAAATTTATAGTAAGCATTCACTTTTTGGAATTGTGATTCTTATTTCATAATTTGATACACCTGTCAAGGTCGTGGTTGAGGGAACGTAAGCTCCCAAATGATCTATATGCTTTCCAAAACAATGTAGTAGCTATGAATTCATTTGCACATTTGGGTTACATCATTAACAAAAATGGATCGCATATCAACCTAGAGAAGAGTCTGTTCATGATGGAGTGCCAAAGATCGTCCTGTTGAATAGAGTTATGGAGTTAGATTGAGATGACAATCTACTTGCAGAAGTTCATTATGTCAATAGGTGTCCCCTCTATTGAAAAGTGTTACAATAATAATTTTTTAATTAGAAACCTTGATGTTGTGGCCAGAAATTATAGATGCTGGCATATTCTCGTCTCCTTAGCATCAATGGCATATTCTCGTCTCCTTCGCATCAATGGATGAAATTTCAAAGATTAACTTGCATTTATGAATGCTTTCACATTTATCTAATAGGATACGATAGGATCATGAAATTATTGTGCTGGCTTTTCAAACGCTGCTGGGTAACTTCTACAAATGCTCAGGTTACTCATTACTTTTCAAATGCCGCTCAGGTTATTTTTAATATTTATGCATTACATTTACTTATAATGTTTTAACATTTACTTTTCAAATGCCACTGGAATTACTTTCCACATTTACTTTTACTCCATGCCGTGTCTGGTCATGAAATGTTGCCTTCTCTTCCTTTGCTACTCGTTACTTTTCAAATGCCGCTCAGGTTATTTTTAATATTTATGCATTACATTTACTTATAATGTTTAACATTTACTTTTCAAATGCCACTGGAATTACTTTCCACATTTACTTTTACTCCATGCCATGTCTGGTCATGAAATGTTGCCTTCTCTTCCTTTGCCCACATTTTCCTCTAACCTGATATGCAACGAAGTGGGCAGAAATAGCTCATGGGAGTGTTCAACATTTACTTTTCAAATCCCACTAGGATTACTTTACACATTTACTTTTACTGTATGCCGTGTCTGGTCATGAAATGTCGCCATCCCTTCCTTTGCCCACATTTTCCTCTAAACCTGATACGCAGCGAAGTGGGCAGAAATAGGTGTGCTTGAAATGGTGCTATTCACAGTTAGGCTAGGCTAAAATACAATGGCATTGAAACGTGCATGCTGTTGGAAGAGGAAACCAACCCAATAGAGGTAAATAGGAGTCCACATCAAAGTCGCACTGCCAGTGAGGAGGAGGAGGAGTCGCTCTGCCCTAGAGACATTCCATTCATGTATGCACGGTTTTTGTTTGGAATGCTTTTTTTATTTTTTTATTTTTTTATTTTTTTGCCTTTCCTCTACCATGCCCTGCAGCATATAATTTAGGGTATATATCATTTGGTGCATATAATTTAGGGTATATATATCATTTGCATATATACTGCATTGTCTAGTTGTTCTATGAAATAGTTTTTTTCGCCAGAAATAATATTTATACGAATTACTAATTTTTGTTGTTCACTAATATGAAATGGATTCAGTATGCTAAAAATTAAAAATTCTTGGATCATTTGAATTATACAAAAATAATCACTCAAATCTACGAATTTAATAATTTTTTGTCGGTTTTCAAACAAATGTCTCTGGAATTTCTTGCCGGATTTCAGACAAAATGTACCAGAAGAAAAGTCATTTCGTAGAACATTTAGCCTACGGCCATATATACAGTGCATCCTACATACAATTTCTTGTATATAATTATTGTGCACTTTGCAGATAATTATTGTGTTTTTGTTTGAAATAACTGTGTTCATGTAATTCTGCATATATATTGAATAAACAAAGGGGTCTCATACACTAATTTGATGTCTGACTTTATTTTGATCTTAAAATTATATTATTATTATAATAATTTTGCGCATATAATTATTGTGCACTGTACATATAATTATTGTGTTGTATGAAATAATTACTGTGTTGTCTGGAATAATTACTGTGTTGTTGTCACTCTGAATGCATTCTCTGAATATATTGTCAATGATCTGAATATATTATTGGATGCATAGTAATATTTTGGTGCATGCCAATAATTTTTGCATGCATTTTTATAATTTGTTTTTAGTTTACGTAATTTTAATGTATTCTTTGAATATATTGTCAATGATCTGAATATATTATTGGATCCATAGTAATATTTTGGTGCATGCCTATAATTTTTTCATGCATTTTTATATAATTTGTTTTTTGTTTACGTAATTTTAATAATGGCCATACAGTCCAAAATATTTTTGTGCTTTTGGGCGTTGGATCGCATGTTCAATTATCGGTTAATGTATGTTTTCGTTTTCCTTACAACTCTTGAAAACTTTACTATGTAAGCTTTTTTATTTTATGTTTAATTGTATCGTTATTGGATTCGCTAAGCCCTGTCGACGACGACCTTCAATCACTTGCTTGCAACCTCGGCCTGCATAAAACTCCTTGCATAAAACCAAATTTATATCGTTTTCGTTTAAATAATAACAATCGCCATACTATTATTTTTAGTTTTCATTACATTAGCGAGATTTAATCCCCGCGGTTAATGTAGGCACGATTGCTTAGTTTTCGTTTTAGTTTTCTAAAAGCAATATACCCCATTTTTGGCGTATATACCCCATGCGGAGCTTTCTGCCACACCAATTCATCATCTCTTTCAGTAATTTTGATATGACCCGAATGGAGGGCCAATGTATAGTTGTTCCACATAAGAGCTTGGTTACCTTCTAGACCCACAGCTTCAGGGCCCATCCAACCTTGTTGTCAGATTGGAGTGGAGTTCGGGTCCGCTACTTGTGAAATAAAGAGGAGATTTGGTTTGTGAAGTTTATTAGTAATTTCATTAGGAAGGATATGAGCTTGTCCACAACTCGGCCATGGGTCAACCCCAATCCTGACACAATTCGCCCTACCAACTTGCCAGGCCAGGCCAGGCCAGGCCAGGCCTTCGCCAATCATAGGGAATGAAGAGATCATTGCTTTCCAGATAATAGAATAGTGGGGATGTGATTTTTCCAATTTTCGAATCCAGTTTTCAATTGTATCCTGCCTGATGTATTTGTGTACTGCCATCGAGGTCCATACGCTGGTAGTTGAAATCAATGTCCAACCCACTTTGGTCGCTAACCCTTTTGAGAAAAGAAATATATTTTTCAAGCCCTAGCCACCCATTGCCTTTGGGCGGGCAAGGCGATCCCACTTTGCCCATGGGGGAGTATATTGTTCTCGAGTGCTTGACCATATAAAACGAAAGCAGATTCGTCTGGCCTTCTCAAGGATCCCCTTTAGAATCTAGGCCAGGGATATCCAATAGACATGAATGGCTTCCAGAACAAATTTGGCCAAGGTAAGTCTTTCAGCTCTGGAGAGCCATCTAAAACTCCAACCTTTAAGACGTTTTTCTAGGTTTTCCAATAGCCAATGCCAGTCAACTTTGCGGTAGTCATTTCGTTTAGGATAAAATCCCAAGTATTTGATGCCTTTCGAGAAATCAATAGTCGGGTATGCGAAAAACTTTCTATAGTGGGTTTCATCGATCGCCTCCATACCTGTGAAAGACAGAGTAGACTTCTAGACATCGATAACCATTCCAGTAGCTCCCTGAAACAAGTTGATAATCTTTGCAAGTTTTTCAGCATCCCTTTGTCGCCCACTACAGAAGATGGGGATATCATCCACAAAGAGAAGGTGAGTGATTCTTAGTCCCGGGCCAACCGAAACACCTTGAAAATCCCCTGAGTTAACAACTTGACCAATTGCACGATGAAGCCCTTTCGTGACTAGCATAAATAGCAGAGGAGAGAGGGGGAAACCTTGTCTTAGGCCTATCTCAGACTGGAAAAAAGGATAGGCTGCCCCATTAATAAGGACTGTAAAAGACACCGAGGATAAACAAGTCATCACCCATCTGATAAAAGGAACTTCAAACCCCAGGTGAGTAAGGAGGAGTCTAATGTAGGACCAATTGACATGGTCAAAGGCCTTGGATAAATCAATTTTCAGAATTGCCCCCCGAGATCTTGAGGTCTTTAAACTGTGGAGCCCCTCTTGTGCTACATTGATCGCTTCATGGATCTAACGCCCCTCCAGAAAGTCGAACTGTTCTTGCGAGATGGCACCCGAAAGGACTGGCCTTAATCTCTGAGCAATAACCTTGGCCACAATTTTGTAGAGACAATTACATTATGATATTGGCTTGAAATCATCAAAGGATTGTGGCTTATCCGATTTTGGGATAAGGGAAATGAAGGTAGCATTTATAGGGGCATACAAACTACCATTGCTCTTGGATTCTTCAACAACATGAAGGAGATCAGGCTCGGGGAGCTTAAAGAAACCTAGATAGAATTCGACAGTCCATCCATCCAAACCCGAGCTTTTATCCTTATGAAAGTTGTGGAGGGTTTCCTTAAGTTCCTCCATACCCATTTCCGCAAAAAGGTATCTATTCCCATCGTCGTTAGCGAGTCAGGGGAAGAACAAAGCTAGTCTAATAATCTCTGCAATATTAACTCTTTGGTCTTTCTTGAAAAGGGACTCGAAATGGTTTTTCCCCAGCTAGGCTAATCCTTCAAACGAGGAGACAATAGTGCTCGAATGATCTTTTAGCTACCATATGGTGTTTGTAGCCTTCCTTTCACAAAGGCATGGAATTTTTTTGTATTCTCATCACCTTTATTCAACTAGATAGCCCTGCTCTTTAGGCACCATTCAACCTCTTTATCATCAATCAGCTTCCTGCGACGCACCTCCAAAGCTAGGAGATCGACCTTGGTCTCCATCGAAATGTAACCTCCATTGAAATGTAACCTCCATGTGTAGAATGGGAGATGTGCTCAAGCCTATCTTCAATTTGTCTTAGTTCACTTTCCTCCCTGGCACGCTTGGCATGTGCCTAAGGAATAACTAGTTGCTTGATACGTTTTAAATTTGTCATAAATTGGACTGCAGTTGGGATACTAGAGCCTTGATCAAAAGGAACCCAATTCTCCTTGACAATATTTTGAAATTCTTTGTCAGCTAACCAAGTAGCATTGAATTTGAAAGGACTCGCAAGCTTCTTGGGACCCCTGACCAACTCAAGCCAGACATGGGAATGATCAGATACACCTCCACTTCCCACCCACTGTGGGCGCTGCAAAGGAAGATCCAATAGAGATTTCGAGACCAGAAATTGGTCAAGATGTTTAGCAACCCGAGTATCCCCTGACCGCCGATTCCTCTAGGTAGGGAAGAGCTTTAGTGGAGCAATGTCAATGAGCCCTTCTTCATTTAGAAGGTGGGTAAATAGATCGATTTGATCATTTGGGTGTGCATTCAGTCCTTAGACTTTCGCTTCCCCTAAAGAAAAATTCAAGTCCCCACCAAGGATGAGGTTCGCTGTTCTGAGCAGGATGTTTGTTAAGAAGAGAGTCCCAAAAGGGAGCCCGATCAGTGTACAACACATAAATATTTAGAACCCAGAACTCCAGGCCCAATCCTTCTATCAACAAATCCATCCCCATACAAGAATTAAAAGCCCAAGAGTTTGTGACTTTGACCAGTCCCGAGTTCCAACCAATCGCCAACCCACCCGACCGACGATTGCATCAGATCCAACAAACTTCTAGGATGGAAGTAAAGACTCCAACATCCTAGTCACTAAAGCCTCATTCGCCATAGTTTCTTGAAGAAGAACTACATAAGGATGATTCAACAAAATCAACCGTTTTAGGGCGAATTTCTTTTGGGAGCTCGCCACTCCCCTGCAGTTGAATGGTAGAAGCTTCATGGGGGAACCCCATTTTGGGCTCGCACTGCTCTAAGGGCCCTAAAGATTGAACATTGACATCCAGAAGCGATGTTGACTAAAGCACGATTTTGTGATTTTGAGAGATGGGAGTTTCAACCCCTCCACTTTTTTTGAGGAGGCTCGTAAGGATTGGGGCCCAATCCACTCCACTACAATGTTACGATTCCAGAGGTGGAATCAAATGGTTGAATCATTTGAGCCCGTGGAGGAGAGCTCATCTGTTGAATAGGGGAGGGGAGAGCCAGGAGAGGAGGGGGACAAGAGGGAGCAAGAGGCTATTGGGGTAGAGTTGGATAGTGGGGGAAAGGCATCAACCCCAAATGACAGTGATGCAGGTAAGGGGAGGTCTCGAATAGAGGGGGGTGAATCCAACTTTAGGAAATTTAATGAATGAATTAAACCATTAACAGGAGCGGGAATGGAGACATGCATACCAAGAAAAGAGTCGAGCTGCTATAAGGGGAGCATCCCTAGTGAAGGAGAGACCTCGAAACCAGCATCGAGCTGATGCAGAACCAAAGTAACCCTGTTCTCATCTGTAATCGACATCTAAAAATCTGCAACTCGCCTTTGGCTCTATGGCATAGGAGTCAATGAAGAAGACCCATCAGTGAAGGTAGGGATAGCACTGGAGCCCTTGGAAGCCGACGGACGAGGGCATTTCTGAGTCTGAACAACTGGGGATTTCCCTTCTCGACGGTGAAATGGTAAAGGGAAGTCCTTAACAATGTGGCCATGTTCGTGGCATCGCCAACATCTAAGTGGTAACCCTTCATAGTCCAAGATTTGAGTTCTGGTGCGACCTCTGTCAATCATCTTAATTTGCTTTTGTAAAACCCTATGATGTTGAGATATACAAGGATACATGCCACAAACATTTCCCCAATCTCCATATTTGTAGCCATGAATTTTTCAAGCATATTCCCAATATGTTGAAATCTTTTGAGGGACCAAAATAGTGGAGGGAGTCTAGAAAGACAAACCCAGATTGGAATGGTGTCCATTTTTTCACTACCAACATCGAAAGTGGGTTCCCATTTTTTCAAGAGAATTGGAGAGGAGTCAATACACCACCCACACTGCGGGGCTTTTTCAGCTTGTGAAACTTTGGAAAAAATAACCATAAACCACCCTTTTGATAGGCGACTTATCTTCGGAGGAGGGTTATATGAAGACCCCCATGTTGTAGCCACCCAAGACCGTAGGCTTTTGTGGTTGAAATGTCGACCATAAGCTTTCCCGACTAAAGTTTTATCAGCCATTTCAATGGCCTCTGCCATCGTAATGTCTTCGCAAAATACCACGTTAGACTCTTCCGAAGTTGCTGGGACATACTTGTTTCGTCTCCGCCTTTTGCTTGCAGTTCCTTGTGGTGAGGGCCTTTCTACAGGAGATAAGACCGGTGCAACGCCTATCTCCCCCAAAATACTGTCCCAACCATTGAGGTTTGATGGGTTGAAACTGGAAGCGATAAACCCGGTATTATGAGGTGGGGCTCTAGAAGCTAGGGATTGGGGCAGTTCAGGGCAAGGGTAAAGATAGGAGAGAAGGAAATCTTGGTCCAAGCCCGGGATATCATCGACAACATTGCCCACAGGAATACTGTCAAAGAGGGAACAAGGAACAAATGGAGCTTCCGTTGGCCAAGAGATTTGAGGAAAAACAGTGCAGGAATGGGGAGAGTCCAAGAAAAAGCCACAGATTCGCCTTGAGAGAAAAAACCTTGCGGAAAAACAGATCGTCCCAGAGACGGGAGGTCAGTGAGGTTAGAGAAGACATACCCATCAACAAAACCGTTAGAAGGCAGGGAAACCGGCGCAATACCCAAGTCTGAAGCACCAAACGAAGTGGCCGAGGCTACATGCGAAGAGAACAAAGAAGGACCCCCTGACCAAATCACCGAGCCGTCCACAGAAGGAGCGATGCTGTGTCAAGAAAGGGAGAACTGCCAGTGGGCGATGACCAGGGCAGTAGCTCTGTTGGGTCCAAAGAATAATCTACGTTTTCCTCGTATATCGCCATATTCTTCAGCCAAAAAAGCGCAGAAAATACAAGCCCTTACCGCCAAGATAAACCCTAGCTGCGAACACAAGTTATGCACGACCACAACAACCAACAAGAATGACCACACGAGTTATTTTGGGCCCGTGTTAAAAAGTGAAACCGCTGAGCCATTTTTTTTTAAGTGAAGTCTCCATTTTATAAATAGTTTTATATTTTATTTACATGATAGTTTTATAAAGTCTATGAAGGTATACATACCCTACCCCCAACGATTTGACTCGTAAAGTCTACGAAGGTATACATACCCTACCCCCCTCTGGATTTGAACCTGTGACCTTTTAAGAGAAAACACATGTTCTTAACCATTAGGCCCACTCAGACTGTATAGTTGTAGGGCTGTACCCTACCCCCCTCTGGATTTAAATAGTATAGTTTAAAGTGAAACCTCATTAAATGAGGTATTTAAATATATTTATAATGAGAGTATAGTTTAAAATGAAGTATATATATATTTTTTAGAAAAAAACAGTATAAAGAGAAATCAAAATATACATAGAACAAATCATGGCATTCCAAATCCATGAGTTCATAAGAATAATGATTTTTTTTCAAAATATACATAGAACAAATCATGGCATTCCAAATCCATTAGTTCAGAAGAACGACTTTCCACTAGCCCAACGAAAAACAAAATTCTCTTCTAGGCCTACAAAGTTCAAAACTATCTAGAAATCATCCATACATCACCAACTAACCAAAAATTTTAGACAATAACAAGCAAGTTCTAGTCAATTCCATTCTTTCTACAATAACATGATCTTGATAAAAAGACAATTGCAATCAAGAAACTCCTCCCCTCGAAATTCTTTGCTAACCAATAAGCCTTGTAAAGCCACTACGTTCTTGGATAGTGAATCCGTGTTGAGATTAAACACTCTGCAGATGTGGTTGATGGTGATTGCTTGATAAGCTTCCTCGATTTCTCTAATCCTACGTTGCCAAGGAGCCAATGCTAGATTTACAAAATTTGCCTTCTCATTGAACTAGTGCACTATCAACTTAGAGTCCCCAACCACTTGTAATGATGACCTTTGTTCCTTTTCCCAAGCAAATTTGAGAACCCAGAGTGCAATAAGTTCAGTTGTATAGCTGGTACCATTTCTAGCTCCTAATTTGATATGAAAGAAATGGTTAGACTTAAAGAAGAGTACAACTCCAACATCACACCTGCCACATAATCCCGAACAAACATCGTTGAAGTAGCCCCAATCTATCGTTAGGATGAAGGTAGGAGCTCTTAGGATTTTGAATGTCCTTTTTGGGTAATTTTGCTGCCTCTCGCCATACGCTGCTCTAATATTGTGAGCGACCAATGAGGTACACCCATGAACCAATAGAGCATGATTTCTATTCAACGATAAGCCTAATAAGACATAAGGAATAAGCTCTTTAAAGGATTTCATCCTCGATTTTTCCACCCAAAATCTAAAACAAAGTTCCAACGAAGATCGATTCCAAGCACTTGGACAGTTCGAACCTTGGAAAACCTCATGCCAAACTATCACTATGAAGGAACAAGAGACAAAGAGATGTTCCAGTCTTCCCATCAATCTTGCAAAGGGCACACCTATAGGTCCCTGCCACCATGTTTTTGAGAGAGAAAGCGACATGAAGATGCACAACTTCAAGGGACACTTTAACTTCCATACCAAAGACCACCACCATCGAATATTACCTGCCATATTTGAAAACGTTAAAGCCTCATAACCCAATTTTGCAGTAAGCATAGTTGCTGCTTTGTTCTAGGTCCCATCCTAGTTCATCATTGATGCCTTGAAGATACACATCATTATGATACAATAACAAGGTAGATGCATTTAATTCCTCCGCTAATTCCCCGGGAAGACCAAGGTCCTTAGTAGTACTCCAGTGTTGAAGCCACCTAACCTGTGTTTTATGCACCCCTACATTTTCTAACTTTGAAATGCCTTTGGATCTGAGCAAGGTTTTTAATTTGTGTGACAAGAAGTAGTTTCCATTGACACCAACCCAAGGATCCTATCCTAGTCAAACTCTATCCCCTCTGTCAATGTTCCAAGCCATCCATCTGCTCGACATCGAAAAAGCTTGAATCATAACCTTCCATATATTAGAAGCTCCACTAAGCGGTTTTGGCTCTAACCTTATTCACTAATCCATTGAATAGTCCTTTGAGTATTTTACCCTTCATAATCCTACCCCAGAGTCCTTTAATAAAAAACAATCTTCACAAACTCCTAGCAGCCAAGGCTTGTCCAAATAGGTGTATATTTTTTAAGCCCCAACCTCCCATTTTCTTTGGTTTTTCCAAAGTCTTCCAACTAACTAGATGTAATTCCTCTTTCCATTTGTTTCCCGTCCATAACAAACTAAAACATCTCTTCCTTATCCTCTCCAAGAGACTTTTTGGAACATGCGCTCGTGAGAGCCAGTAGATCAAGATACTTTGAAGGACAACCCTTAACAAAACCAATCTTCCTCCAATTGAAAGCCACCTATAGCACAAGTAATCTAGGCTTCAATTTTTTTGAAAAGAAACGTCTAGTTTGACACTCTAGAGTCATTTGGTTTTAGAAAGTAGCCCAAGTACACTAACTCATTATCTAAGGGAAAAAATAAGTGCAAAATATTGACAAATATGTTCTTCAACTTGCGGGGCCAATTCATTGCACATAAGGATTTATTAATGCTCGTTTCCATTCCCTTTTCCAAACAAAAGAGTTCCACAATGTGATTGTAAGCTCTCCATTCACTGACTATACCTTCACCGAACATAAGTACATCATCCACGAATAAAAGGTGGGGTAAGTTGTGTTTTCTCTACATGTATACCTCTAATAGATCCTTCCTACTTTGCTGAAGCAATTAGCCTACTCAAGCTTTCGACTACTAAAAGAAACATAAACGAGGATATAAGAAAGCCTTGCCTCAATCCCCTTGAAGCTTTAAAAAACTCAAAGGGAGAACCATTTATAAGCACTTGAAAGGATGTCAAGGAAACACAACCCAAGATCCAGTTCAATGCTTCCAAACTTATCCCAATCTGTAATAAAACTAACCCGATGAAAGTCTAGTTAACCTTATCATATGCTTTTTCCAAATCAATCTTCATCACCGTTGTAGATAACTTCTTGATTTTAATTGTATGCATTCCCTCCTGAGAAAATCCTATTGCTTCCACAAATTTTCTATTGAAAAGAAACCGAAATTGTTCTTCTGAGATAAATTTTGAGAACACTCCTTTAAGTCTGTGTGCAATGATTTTTGAAATCACTTTATATAAAAGATTACAAAGTGAAATAGTTTTGAAGTCCCCAAAAGAAGATGGGTCTGAGCTTTTGGGAATAGGGCAATGAAGGTTGCATTCAGAGCACCGAAATTCTGCCCCTTGTACTTGGTTCCTCCTCCACCCTCAAAAGATCCTCTTCCAAAAAGTCATAAAACTCAACATAAAAATCCATTGTCCAATGATTCAATCCTGGACTCTTTGCCTTTTTAAACCCTGCTAATACCTTCCTCAATTATTCCTTTATTACAAGTGCATCCATCTTTCGATTCATCTCAAGATTCAAATATCTATGAAAGAGCATTATAACTCTGAAACATTCCACAATATGAGACTCCTTAGGATATTTAAATAGAGATTCAAAGTGTCACTTCCCTGCAGTGGAGATTTACCTAAAACTTCTAAGCTTATTGCCATCAGTCCCCCTCCAAGTCCTAAATTGTGTTAATTGCCTTCCTATGCGAGGCAAAACTATGGAATTTGTTTTGTATTTCTATCACCCTCCTCGAGCCAAATGGTCCGACTTTTAAGTTTCCAGGAAGTTTCTTCCAAAGCCAAAAGGCGTCTTTCCTCTAAGTCTCTTAAGATTTTCAACTCCACGATAGTGAAAGCCCCATCCACATTTTGTGTATAAAGCTTGGTGATATGCCCTTCTACCTTGAGTAAATTGGATTTATCGGAAGCCCTTTTCTTTTTATACCAAGTTGCATCCAACTTTTTAATAAGCTTTAGATTGGCAGAGAATTGGGCCATAGTAGTTTCACCTAACAATGGATCATAAGGTTTCCAATTCTCAAAAACAATTTTTTTGAAATCCTCCTTGTCCATCCATGCATGGTTGAACTTGAATGGGCTTGGGGGTTCCTCATCATCCCTTTCTATTTGCAAAAGAAATAGATAGTGATTCAACAATCCTCCTGTACCTACCCACGATCTTTATCTCTTTTCCTTCTCCACCACGATCCATTTTTCCAACATGAATCTATCTCATCGTTTAGAGACTCTCGAAGCACCACTTTGGACATGTTCCACATCGATGAGCTTAAGATCTTCAAATAAACGTTTGAAAATTTGTGCTAGCAAATCCAGTCTTGTTGAATCTCCCTAGGTTTCTCTTGAGGATAAATTCAGATTCAAGTTGCCACCTAGGATTACATTCTCACCTCTTAAGACCTCCTGTTGTCATAATGAGTCCCAAAAAGGTTTCCTATGTGGATATGACACATACATATTAGTAATCTTGAAAGGCTTACCCAAGGATTTTGCTTCCCCTTCCAAGACGATATCTGTGGCAATAAGACTTGTATTAAAGGACAAAAAAGAGGAATTCCATGTTGTTATTAGTCCCCTGCTGTAACATCTCCACTATAATCCCAAGTTTAATTAATGCTTAATATAGATATAAAGTATCGTTGTGGCCAAGCGATGTATATGCAGATTGTATTTCTAAATTTTAATAATAAAATGTAAGGGGAACATGGAAAGAGACGGGGGATGATTAATCCATAAGAGAGGGAAGGGTCTAAGAGAATGTGTAAGAGAGGGGTCAAAGGGGAAATACCCATGTCTATTAATTCAACCCACATTCCTAAATTTTATTACCATTATGTATTAAACTTCTAATTTTCCCTTGAGTATAGAAGAACCCAATCATTGAATGCATGTAAGAGAGTGGGTGTGAGAAGTCACATCCCATAATTGTTGGTTTTGGGAGCATGGGCGCTGAGTACAATCAACTTGGGGAAGAGTGTAAGTCAAGCAAGTAAGTTAGAGAGAGAAAATTCATATGGGAAGTTACAACTGTTTTTAGACCGTCAATGTTTTGCATGAATAACAAGTAGAGAGAAATGAATAAGATTTTGGAGATGGAACAACCATCTAGGGAGAATTTTGGAGAATATTTGGAGAAAAATACCGAAGAGCCAAGTTGTCAGGCCTAAAGAGTGAACTCCTGTGTGATTTGCATGATAACATCAAGTGATTGTTGTTGTTTTATTGGTAGTTTTTATAGCAATGAGCTCCTTTGAGTTTTCTAGTAGTGAGATTTCTGGTTACCTGTGCCAGAGAGACCCTGATAAATGAATGGGACGTCCTATGGACCAAGATCAATGAAGGGGTACATTCCTTGGGTTGGGAAGGTCGAGAGGAAGAGAGCTGGTGGAAAATAATGATAGTTGTAGGGGAATTTTAGTGGGCACTGAGACTTTCTGAGTTGTGAGTGGACAACGAGAGATCACCCTCTTTTGTGTATTTCTAGCTACAACTCGGGGGTGACTTCTTGTTGAGAATTGGAACAAGAAGATTATGGTTGGGTGAAAATTCCGTCCCAAACAACTGAAATTTGCACAACCGTTTTAAAAATATACATGTTTTATCTTGTTTCTGTGTATCATTATGGGTTTTAATTGCTGTGAATGAACTATGTGTATGATATTTATTTACATGCTATTGTAATGAGTTATTAACTACATTCATGTGTGATTTTAGTACGTTGTATATGCACTTAATTAATGGTATTAGAAAATAGTTAAATCTTTGTGTAATTCGTAGATAGTAAGCTACATAGATTTAGTTAGAAGAAAAAACTTTTTTTTATGATTATTTCCACACGTAATGGACCTTCGCTGGGCCAAGAGTCGTTACAGATTAGGATTAGAGCTTCTGGTTCAACACTGGACTCATATGGGCCAAGAACCAATGTGAATTTTGTAAAATTCGTTGTTATGAACTTGTTTTGTGATGGATTTGGGGAAAACGATGAATTCTGAAGTGAAATTCCCAAATTTATAAACCCTTTAGTATGAAATTTCCTCACAACCCTCTCAATGGTGATCAATGGTGTCAATTTGCAGAGTTGCAGAGTTAAAATTTGACTTTGAAGGTCAAAATTTATGTTTTAATGGTGACTAAAGAATTTGAAAGAAGTTTGGTGAATTGACGACTGATGTCATGTTTGATTTTGAGATGAACGACCTAGATTCATCCTTGATTGAATTAAAAACTTATAAATTTTCGGAGTTTGACAAGTCTCGAAAATCAACGACCGAGATTATTTTTCGGTGGTTAGGGAAATGAATCAAATTGATGGTCAAGATTCATTAGTAGAGTTGGACAAAGTTTTATGAATCAATGGTCAATATAATTTTGAATAGGAAATCGACAGCCCAGATTCATCTTGAAATTGGTCAAAAATTTCTAAGTGTTGGAGTTCACCAACAAAAAATGTTGAGGGTCGATGATCAGGTCGACAAGTTTGGCGAAGAGTTTGGTTTGGCCCAAAATAAATCGTCGATTACCGATGGTTGATGATCGAGAGTAAAAAAAAATTGGTGAAAGTTTTCATGCGTCCAAGATAAATCGTCTATCAACGATGGCCAATGATCGGGGGTCAGCTAAATAAAAAAAAGAGTGTTTCGATTGACCAAGATAAATCACCAATCGCTGATGACCGATGATTGGTGGTTGATAGATTTAGCAAGATGTTCAATTTGTCCAAGAGAATTTTCCGATTATCAATGAAGGAAAGAGGAGGACGACGTATCTTGCAGTGATAACATCCACATGTCATGTTATGCTAGCGTTTATGTGTCATGCCACGTCAACATTCACGTGTCATGCCACATCAACATCCACATGTCATGCCACGTCAGTTAGAGTTCCATGTTAGTGTCCATGTTTCATTCCATGCCATCATCTACATGTTATGCCACGTTATCCAAGAGATGGTTGATCGTCGATGGTCAGGGTCTGACGAAATTGTAAACAAGTTGGTTTCCAAAAGAAATGGTTGAAGGCCAATTGTCGATGATCGAGGTTCAATGATAATTGTGAGCAAAAAATTGGTTTTCTAAGAGAAATTGTTGATGGCCAATGACCGAGGTTCAGGGAAATCTATGAGCAAATTTGGTTTACCAAAGGAATTAGTTGATCGCCAATCATCGAAAGAGTTCAGAGGTGGGAAATCAACGGTCCATATTTCTTCCGATTTTGAGATCAAAGACTCAGATTAAAGGGCTATTATAATAATAAAACAATCATTTTTCTATGAACTTTTTAGATTTTTGAAGGTCTTAAACTTGCGGGGTGATTTTGAGGCCCTAAACAACGTTTTCAAGCAATGAATTTTTATGAGAACATGGTGTACCTTTGGTACAATCTGCCTTTGCATCTAAAATCATGATGCGTTCTATTAGCATGTGGACTATGTCAGCTGAGTGCCATTAATAGATACTCTCAAGTAGGCATTTAGTTTAGTTTCAGTTCAATGACAAATACATGCATAGGATATATAAGGTTCGCAAGTGTAAAGTTACAGGACAACATGGTAGAGGAGGATGGTATATCACCTACAAAGAGTCCCAGGGCTAGTAGGCGACAATTTATAGAGGAGGATGAGTTGGATGAGGTTCTCCATTTACAACTAGAGAGTCCTAGGGTACCCATGCCTCCTAATGCACCTCCCCCTCTAGAGGCTTAAGGAGAAAGATCATTGAGATAGAGACTAGTGAACATTCTCGATCCTCCCCCAACACCGCCTAACCCCGTCAAGACCACCATTCTAGGTTTCCTCAGGGGTGACAAGCACTTATTAGTCAAGCACTTATTAGTCAAAGAGATGTAGAGTTAGGCATTAGGTTAGGGGCTAGGCTCTTATCGTGATGAACCATATTTATTTTTACATGCTATAGGCCATGCACATGGATAGGCTTACTATTTTATGCAAGTAGATTACAAATATTTTATCCAATGAACTATTCCGGGCGCAAAACAGAGCTCGTATGAGAAAGTTACAACTGGAACAATGAAGGTAAAATTTCGGCACTAGTTTACTTCAAAAGGGAATAAATCCTTGCTCAGAAGTCCGTTTGAGGCACATGAGCAGTCTATGGAAAACTAACGATCCATAGAAAACAACCATGGAGTCAGATTTGAAATCTGGGTATGTAAAAATGTGCATAAAGAGAAGGAAGTCACTTGTAACATACAAAGATAAAATGGAAAAAACAGTGTAAACTTCTTTGGACCATAACTTTTAGCTCAAAGCCTTGATTTGGGAAAAATAATAGTTGCTGGAAATGTTTTGAGGAGAAGACATCTATCCACCAAGAATTTTGAATTCGACACTAAAATTTTATCAGAAATTATTAAAGTAAATTTTGTAGTAGTGACTGAGTGGAAATCACAGCTTGTGAATGTTGTAACTTTTCACTTAGAACTCATAATGAGGCATGACTACAACTGTTGGAGAGATGTTGTAGAGAGGAATGTGTCTAATGAATTAGATTTCGACTTAGTGTATTGTGTCCTTAATAAATTGAGATAAAGAATAACCCGTACTCTAATAAATGAAATGTTTCATACTATGCATGTGCTAACAATAATTTTTACATGCACATTTCTTGCAGAATCAGAGGTACATGAAAATAACTTTGGTTCTTATATGAACATTGGAGTTATGGAATATGCCTAGGGATATTACAACCATGAGGAGGAGATGAAAGGTCTTCATATCAACATGGAAAATGCTGAGACAAAGTCTAATGGAAGAAGAGGTAGGCATGAGCTTGTAACTATGAGAAGCCTACATAAATAAGTGCAGAGCTATACGTCAGATAATGAAAGGATTATGAAAGCTCAGGAATAGATACTTCAGAGTCTGAATATGTTGCATAAACAAGTTAACGGGGATTATGGCACCAAGCAAGTAATTATTCCTAGACACATGACAACATCCAGATCCCAAAGAAGAAGGGATAATCATGGGAATGATAGATAATAAAGAAAGCACGAGCAAGTGCCATCATTCTCCAAGGCAATCCACTAGAATAACTATTGCAAGTTCAGGGGAAGAGAGTAGCTCAAGTGTGCCGCCTGTTAGGAGCTAGAGAAGAAGGCCCGAGGCATTCATATTGCAAGGTGAACTCAGGAAAATCAAGTGTAACACCCTGTTTCCCCCAGTCTGTAAAAATAACTATATTGGCCAAGAACTATGGCAAACTCAAAGATGTGAATGTTTGATTTGACGGACCTTTGT
>SNQJ01S0139900.1:0-25145 GCA_010110895.2 Picea sitchensis | reverse complement strand
CTAAACTACGAATATGTTTTTTAAAATTAAAAAAATATTATTATATATTTTTGTACTTGACGTATCCTTGCCGTATCCGGATCCTGGCTTTTCAAAAATCTGGCGGATCCGTATCCGTATCCGTATCCGTATCCGGATCCGTATCCGTTTCCGTATCCTGGTAACTTAGATTTTACTATATCTGTTTCATTTTTTATTTATGAATCAATGTATTTCATTTTTTATTTATGAATCAATGTATTTCATTATTGAATCAGAATCAAAATCATGTTTATTATTTATATCATTTACAAATTTGAATTTAATACTACTTTATTGTTTACTATTTACATTGCACAATGATGAATTTACATGGGCTGAATTGTTATTGTTGGGATTTTATCATTAATATTAATATTGTTGGGATTTTATCATCAATATTAATATTTTTTTTATAATTTTAGAGACGGGGACCCCTATGCTAGGGACCTCGACGTCCCCTCGTCCCCCAATGAACTTCCCGTGCTCCCACACGTCCCCCTTGTGCATCTCCCCGCTCTTGCGCACCCCCATCCCAGAGACTTGGCGGAACAATGACTCTTTTACTTTACCTGAATGAGTGAATTGATACATTGATAGAAGGTTAGATGAAAGACTTGGAACACATAATACATCGTTAAAATGACCATCATTTAATTGAACTATGCTAGACCCTACGACATTAAGAGATCTATCATCACCAACAAATATTTGTTTGGTGTTAGATTCATTAAGACTAGAAAATATCTCTTTATCCTTAGCCATATGATACGATGCTCTAGAATCAATAAGCCACTCATTAGAAGAAGAAGATGTTGCATTGAAGGAAAAACCAAAAGCATAAAGTGCATGTCCATGAAAAGAAGAGTCAGAAGAAGAAGAATCAAAATTGATGTTGTGCTTCATTGTTGCTTCTAAGGCTTCTATCCTCTTGAAACATTAAGACTCTAGATGACTATCTCGCCCATAAATTGTAATGTCTCTCAGTATTGCCTTTTGATTTAGTTCCTTTATTACCATTAGAATGAGGAGTTGGCTGAGAGGGTTTGGGACCTTGGTTTGTTTGTTGTTGCAAGGATGTTGCTTCTTCGGATTCTTGGCTTAATCCTTTTGATGTGCCACTAAGCCTTTGTTAGATGTCCTTGCAGTGCTAATCGCTCCAAGATGCAAGATATTATCTTGCTTTCTAATCAAAGAATAAAAAAAGCTTCAAAAGAAGGCATTTTATGAGTAGCCCCTTAACTAATAAGAGCTTCTCCAGTGGAGTTATAACTAAATACAAAACTAGAATAGGTAGTGCCAAGCTTAGCAAGAATAGCATATATAAGTTGATCATTTGTCTTGATTATTTTACATTCTGCGAGCAAAAGTCAAACTTAGATAGAAAATCTTCAATACAAGAGAAATCACCTGGATTTAAAACAATCAATTGATTTTCGAGTGGGTGGGCTTGAATCTCATTGTGTTTACTAAACATTGTTTCCAGCCTTCTCCACGCTACATCTAGGGTCTGAATTCCTTGAAGGTGAAATTGAAAATCATTGGAGATGAACATTTTGATTAATCCATGTGCTTTGTCTTTTTTATTATCCCATTTATCCCTCTTTAATGCATTAAAAAGGTCAATTTCTGTTCCCAAGATAACCTAATAAAGTCTCCTACTTCGTAGTATATCCTCCATACGAGATTTCCATGAGAAGTAGTTTAAACTGTTAAGTAGGAGATCCTTGGATTAGCCATAATACAAAATATAGGTAAGATGACTTCAAAAGCAAAAAAATGATTCCCAGATAGAAAACTCTCAAAAAAATAGGCAGTTTGAAAAAATGGCTAAAAAAACAGACTCTTGATGTCAAAGTTATGTCCTTTTGAAGAAAGGCATAAAAAATAACAAGGTGCCATGTGGCAAGGGGAGGTTGATCAACGTGGTGATAGGTGCACAATGAGGTCGCTGAGTAAAAGAAATTTCCCTTCCTTATCTAACTTTCTCTATAAGCTCGCTTTTACAAACAAGTTACTTTTATAATGTAAGTGACTCACTTTTATAAAATAAGTAAGAATCACTTTTACAATGAAGTTACTTTTTAACTCAAAGTTGCATGCAAAAAAGAACTTAAAAAAGAACTTTAAAGTTACTTTATGAGTGATTCACTTATATAATTTAAGTGAAACACACTTTACAATAAAGTTATGTTATAACTTAAAAGTTGCATGATTTTTTTTGAAAAATTAAATGAAAATAAAGACTTGAACTAAAGACCAATGGAATAAAGTAATTTTTAACCGAGATAATGTAAAATATATAACAAACGTTTTTTTTTTCCTTTTGGTGGAATCGACAACTAGGGCGGGCTCGTACTTGCGTGGCATGGGATTGATTCCGACTACTACCACTATAACCTCTAGGTTTAACTGCACATGCCCCAAGCATGGCACACAGGTAATTTGAGGTTTCGATTTGGTGACCTCACATAACGTTGTGCCTTAATAGTGCACTCCATCACCGACTAATCTACATCCTAGGGGTAAAATATATAACAAATGTTAGGAAGGAGAATTTTTTGTTTGTTTGTTTTATTTTCAACTCTTTGCCTTGAAGTGTGTGTTTACCCCCAAAACCCTTGTTTTTTCCTGCAAAAAACTTCAACACAACTACATACAAAAACAAGCAAAGTTTTCAAAGAAAAAAACAAATCTAAAACTTTATAAGCTCGGGGTTATATTTCGGTTAGTTTGCTTGGAAATTGCAAGTTTTTTCTCTGTTTTTGATTTGCCGAGACTGCAGAAAGCACAGGGCAAAGACCGTATGCATAAAAGAAAACACTTTCTACTCTCTTTCTAATTTATTGAGATCACACAAGGTGCATGGAAAAGAGCATACGCAGATCAAAGAGAGTAAACCGAAAATAAAAAACAGGAAAACTGATCTGAAATATTATAACAAGATGAAAGAGATTTTAAAAAAAATGTAATGAAACTGTATACCGATGGATATGATGAAAAATGGCCATATCTTGGGCACACAGAAACCTTTTCGAGTGAAATGAAAAGGGTTTCCTACTGAAAATAGTGCTCTAGATGCATTGGAATGACCCTCTCGGCCTATAAATGCTCAGAAACAACAGAATCCAAAAGTCTTTTGATGCATGCAGCAACAGAGGTTCAAGATCTCGATCAACAATAGGAACAAATCTTCATAGGGGTTCTGATACCATGTTTCATAAACATGGTATATCCACATAGGTCGAATAGCTTTAGACAACCACTCATCCAAATAGATCAAGGAACATTACACCAATATATTACGTGCTTAAAACCCTTAGAGAGGGAAACAATCCATGGCCCTAGCCAATGCAGCGACTTGAGGCAATATATTAATGCAAACGGAAAATAATGTACATATGAGTTTCTCCCAATCAATCATCAACAAATGACTCTCCATGCTCTTTAAATAGAGATCATGGACCAATCGGGTGCTAAGCCATGGAGCAATATAGTTGTTAGTATCACGGAGAAGATGAACCGTTGGATCACTTTATGTCAATAACATAATCATGACCGTTGGATCACTTTATATCAATAACATAATCGTGACTGTTGGATTAGAAAATTACAATGCACATTAAATAAACACACTTTACCTAAAAACATATTAGACCAAGTTTATCTTAACTAACTCCCAAGTGTCTAAATATCCTATCAATTCTAAGGGGACTGTTTCTTAGAGTAAATTTAATTCGATGCAACATAGTGATCTTCATCATTGTTCTTTGTTTGATTAACATTGAGAACTCTCTTAACTTGATGACATTTTACTTCTTGTGTTGATCAGGTAATGATTGTCCCATGAATCGAACCATAGTGAAAGTGATTACCCCTGGTGACAAATTCCACATTCCCTAGTTGGCCAGACTGGAAAGCAAGAGAGGAAGATAACAGAATGATCAATATTAAAGATCTTTGTCCTGCCGCAACAAATACAGTAAACACAAAGTTTATAATGTTGGAAAAAGGAAAGCCAATGAAAGATGGAGAGAAGACTTGTTTATCTTTGGTAGCTGACCAATCTGCTGCAGTTCATTTTCAGCTGTGGGGAGATGAATATGATGCTTTTCAACCTGGTGATATTATTCATCTCACTAATGGTATTTTCTCTTTTCACAGAACTAATCTTGTTTTAAGAGCTGGAAAGAAAGGCAAAGCACTAAAGATTGGAGAGTTCACTATGGCCTTTGTTGAGGCACCCAATATCAGTGAATTACGTTGGGTGCGTGATCCTTCTGATCAGAAAAAATTAATACAGGATCCTACTATCTCTTCCCCTCCCTATTCCAAATTCTTCCCTCCAAATCCAAGCTGATCAATAAGTATTAGTAGTCTGACAAAGAGATGCCCATTTCCTGTTGGGGCTGTATTGAGAGCTTTGGATATATTTGTTTGTTAATTTTCTCTTAGGTAAGAGACACCCTAGGCACTCTTTGTTTTGCTATTATTACTTGCTGTAATTTCAAGTCCCATTGACCTGTCTAGGTCATTAGTGAATATTACTATCATTTCATTTTAGTCAAGGATCACATATGTATTATTATTTGTAATCTATGAAATTTCGAACAAATAAAATGATCATTTTATTCCAAATTCCGCATTTTTGTCTTGATGGTTGACCAAGTTGAAGAGTAGAACAAAGCCATACCATTTTGTAGGACTGGTATGAGAACATTAAGATAGTTATTGTTTCTAACATGCAACAAGTTTAGTAAACGACATAATTGCAAATAGTGTTAGTCAATTAATACCATATGAACTCAATGAGTGGAAGCCGATTAGTATGCCATATCAGATTGTTACCATTTGCTGCTTCCATAATTGTGAAAATTCTACGATTTTGTAAAGAATTAAGATGCCTTTATTAACTGACTTTCAATGCCTGTCTTGTTTAATCTGAGGATTTGCAGAATCAGATTGGTATGTTCTGTGCTTAGGCAAGGTCCTTCTGGCATGGCAGCATTAATTCTTGTGACCCTATATAGAAGGTTCTCCAAATGAAACTGCATCAAATGGTTCTTTTCAAATTCTCAACATTTTTTAAAAAACTCTTTACATTGATCAATTCTTCATCGATGTTAATTTGTTTCAACTTTCTACTAGGTCTTTCCTTCATCTTTGTGGTGTATCATGGTGATTTCAACAAATTTCCCTTAAATAAAGTTTCTCTTCTCAGTTGTCACATCCCAACATAATTGAGTTAGCTTTGTTTTGAATTGCAATTAAATTTGCTTAGTTGCTTCTCAAAAACGTTTGACTCGTGACATGTTTCCAGGCTATGCCCCTTCCTTCAAAAGAAAATGGTAATGTCCCGGATAAAAAACTTCTATATCTTGCTCTCAAGACTTTTTAACCATAATCAATTTTGTTGGTCCACGAAAGGAAATGGAACAATCTGATTAAACAATCTCTAAACAAAAGTAAATGATGAATATAATATGATGATAATGTTGGCTATTTTCATTAATTGTTGATCGCGACATTCTTTTTCAATCTGTCTCTTATGTTGCCTAATTCATTTGCAACATTTTCAAACGTAATGGATTGTTAGAATTTAAGGGCAAAACAATAGGCTAGCTAGAAACATAAATGTTTTTATAAATTTCGAATCATTTGCTACTGTAATTTAGGATCAACAAAACATTAAAAATTTCTGATGCATAATCTAAGAGCATAAATAAGAAAGTAACATAACATAGATCTGAGTATTACCTTAGCTGTAACAAAGAACAAAAGTACCTAATATGCTGCTGTTACCTTCCTCCAATGTATGCTTAGCAAAAACTTAGTAGATCATGGATCAAACCCTCAGGGTAGATCTCATCATGATCATAGGGACAATGCCAAGAAAAACTCTTAGGATAGGAAACCAAAAAACAACTCAGCAGGCTGAAAAACTACAGTTCTAGCCACTGTCAAGCAATAGGGTTGAAAACAAAAATAGCACTGTCCAACCTAGGGCTGGAAAAAGAACCCACAAACAATCTTAACACTTTCAGCCCAAGAACACATTATTCTGCTTTAACAAAGGCAAAATACCAGCAGTCCAAAACAACCCTAACAATCCAGTTCACAAAGTAAGAATACTAAGGCTGCTAATAGACGAGGTAAGGCAGCACATCAAGACACAAGGGTGGCACCAGTAAAATATCAAGGCGGCATCACTTATACCACAACAATGCGACACAAACGAACCAACAAGGTGGCACCATAACACAAACAACATACAAGAACCCTTTACGACTGGCACGGATAGACTCCTACAGGTCAGCGACAGTCAAAATCAGTCATGGCTGATAGGGATAAACCCACGGCAGCTGGAGCAGACCAAGAACACACAAGAGGGGAGCTGAGAGGACCCTTGTAAACTTGTCCAGAAGAGCCGCAACAACCTTGTAACCCTGTCCATAAGAGCCACAACAAATCTCAGTCTCCAACTCGGCTAGGAGAAAGCAAGTGTGTCAAGTGAGGGATAGGGCACTCCTTATATATATTAGGTAGGTAAGATATGGTTAACACATTAACCTTTTAGATTAGGTTAACCCCTAAAATAACAAAATAACTAAAACATCAAGTGGTAAGACCAATAGACTACGTCAACACGATAATTAAATTTAAGATAAGGGTTTCATGAACATGGCGGTCAACTTTCTTTAGGAAGAGGTAGGATCCAAAATAGAAAATTGAGCCAACACATAAACATAAACTTAGGAGGGTAATAACTCAAGAAAAGGGTTTTTATCAATAAACAATAAGACAAAGTCAAAAGGTCAAGTCCTTTAATGACATTTTTGTCCACATGAGTCTCATGATATAACTTATAATCTCTTATCATACTAGCTTATGTGGAAGGCTAATGACGTGATCATCCCTTTCTTCTTGACTGCTCCTAGGTCACATGGACCATCCCGGGAGAGAAGAAAGTCACACATCATCTCGGCTTGGTACTTAAACCAAGAAACTGTCTGGTCCCAGACCAGGATACCCCAAAACAAATTTGGGGGTCCTAGAATATATCTAGGGGCTTAACCACCAAGGTACACAACCAAGGATCAATCCAAATGCTAAACAAGGATTCCCTGGAACACATCCAGGGGCCCTAGAACACATCTAGGGACTTATATCATCAAACTGCTTGGTCCCTGACCAAGAACCCCAGAAATACACTAGAGGCCCATCTATGGTCTTTTTCCATGGCTCTAATTGCTTGGTCCTAGACCAAGAACCCCAGGAGTGTATTGGGGGACCTAAATCACAACTAGAGTCTTTGCCATCCTCCCAAAGAATGGCTCTTGCAACTGCATTAATTTTAACACTCCCTCTCAGCAAAAGAGACATTCTAAGCAACACCAAGCTTGTCTCGAAAATATACAAACTTTGTCAAAATATCTGCAATTTGTTTCACAATCGAAACATACTGAATACTGAGAATGTTCTTATGCACCATGTCTCGAACATAGTGATATCTCATCTCAATGTGTTTCGATCTGTCATGAAACATATGATTCTCGGAGAGCTTTATACAACGTTGGTTATCACAGTGAATTACTGTGGGTTCTAGCTCAGTACTAAACAAATATGAGAGTAGCTTTCTGAGCCACACTGCTTCTCTACTAGCAACACTTGCAACAATGTATTCTGCCTCTGTAGTGCTTTGGGCTATGGAGCCCTGCTTCTTGTTGGACTAGGAGATCATGGCTAAACCCAAACTGAAACAATATCCAAAACTATTCTTCCGATTTACTGTACTTCCCATCTAATCTCATTCTGTATAGCCATGAAACATTAAGCCTCCACTAGAAGTGTATTTGAGCCCATAAGTTATAGTCCCACGAACATATACGAGAATATGCTTAGCAACAATCATATGAATGTGTTTTGGATTACACATAAACTGACTGAGGGCATTCATCGCATGACAAATGTCCAGTCTGGTGTGTACTAGATACATCAATGACCCAATAATCAGACGATACACTGTAGGGTCTTCTGGATCTGAACCTATAGCTTGATCATGTAACTTCTTCAGGTTAGAAATCATGGGTGTGGTCATGGACTTACAATCGAGCATCCTAAATCTGCTTGTGACAATTTATTATCAATTTTCCTAAATCTCGAGCCATCTAATTGTAGTAAAAATAACCATATGCATTCATTCACAATAAAAAAATTCATATTTTCCACTTTCTTCACCATGAATAATCAAGAAAATCACCCTAGTTGAAGATCCTCTAGATGAAAATAGCCAAAATACACCAAAAATTGCCTCCTTCAAGAAGTGCGCACAACTAATTTCAGCCAAGAACACTTAAGGAAGGCTGATTTTCAGACCTACACTTGAGTGATGAATGAATGATCCAAAAAAATACAAGAGTTTTATCTCTTATTTATATAATGACAATGACCTTTAATTGTCTTTTAGGTCATAAAAGGCCGACATGGCCAGTTTACATCAAAAATCCAGTTTTTACATAAAATTAACAATTAAAACCCTAATTTCACTTTAGGGATGATGTCATGCCCCTCTAGGGTGACGTTAGGTTCTCATCATGGAACGCTAGGCCTCAAAAGCTGCCACACGTGCCAACTAGCACCAAACCGTCCTCATGCCAAACCCTAATTGAATGACGTCAATGGTCAATATGATGACTTCAGTGGCCTTCAAGGGCCAATGTCATGGTGGAAGGGCAAGACCCCCCTGGGTTTAGGCTTGCTAGACTGTCTCAGGGGAAACACCCTTCTTCCTTCTTGGTGCCATCCTCTCGTGTCTCTCTACCCCTGGTTGGGGTCACAAAATCCATCTGGTGAGATTTTAGCCCCATGGAGGTCTGAGCTAATCTCCATTGAGCATGGTCCTGCAACAACAACAAGTACGCCCTCCATGGGCTCATAAGTCATAGGGATCATAGCAATGTCAATCACATCCAATAATCAAATTACCCAAACATGTGCATCAAACCCCCCTTTCCCTAGACAAATGCTCAAAGACGTTATGCAGTTTAACAAGCCAGGTTTGGAGAGGATCTTAGGATGTCCTATTGGGCTAATCCTCCTCAACTTTGGGGTGTTTCCCAGGTGAAGACCAATCTAGGTCATGTAAGTGCATGAAATGGTGTAAGGGAATGTTTGGGCAAGGGGTGCAGTGATAACAGGGATATCTAGGTCTTGCCTGTGGGTGCCTCTGTAGAGGGCGAGCTGCACCTTGTCATGGATGCCATTGTTTTCTAGCCCGTTCAATGAATTTTATTCTTTGTCTTATTGCTTTTTCTTTTCAAGATAATAGCTAGGGGACACTGTCCTGGCTTGGTGACCAGTGGTGACAACGTTACCCACAAACACTTCACCAAAATGAGAAGACTGACTCGTGATGAGACCCCCTTTCTCTTGGCTATGCCACTAAGAGCCACTACCTTGGTTTGGTGACCAGATAGATGGTAGTGTCATATCGCTACATGCCCATGGACCTAATAGGCTGGCGCATGATGAGACCTCCTATCCACCAACTAGACTTTGAGTTTTATTTTATCTTACGGGTCCCCTTTTCTTACTGAGAAGCCTTTTATTTCTTTCTCGGGAATCCCTGGGCGAAGCATCTCAAGGTTTCATTTTGGCTTTTAAATTTTGTCAGCTACTTTTACCCTTTGGGACTTTATCCCCTTCTTCCCACAAGGCAAGGTACAACCCTTACTAGTGTGGAAAACCCAATGCCCGAACCAAGGTAGTGGAAGATGAGAGGGACAATGATGAAAAGTGGTAAGTATGGAAGGAATGAACAATGACCTTTCATAGACCCACCTAGTGGCAACTCATCCCTAAGGGAACCAACTTACTGGCGCACTCTGTCAACCCCCCCAGGTATGAACAAGTTAAAGAGCATAATTTCCAAGCAAATGTTATGAAATAAAGGAGAGTTCAGTGCACATATTCAAATGCTTTGAAAATCAAAGTGACACATACCGTGATACCCAGACTCATTACCTCATGGAGCAAGACCCACTCCTACTTCAGGATTAGATTGATGGGATGGATGTTGCTGCTAGTAGATAGGATGCATTGAAGAAAAGATGGGCCCTCCAGGGCCACGCTCAAGTCGTATGGCTCTCGGTACTCCATGTCTAGGACCTGTGGGCCTCAAGACATAATCTACTTAGTTATCCCTACGATAGGGGATATCATCTGGCTCCAACTCGGGGACACGTGCTCACCGTAGAGCGCATGAGAACCTCAACATCTCTGGCATGACATGTAATATGCTAGATCTCAGCAAAAAGGATTAGTAATCCTTTGGGGTGGTGATATCACTCCTCACTCATATATGATACAATGAAATAAAAGTAAGCAAACATATATACAAATGAAAATGAAACTACAACTACACTACTCTAGCATGATATGCAAATGATATATACAATGAATGCAAATGCCTACCTAACTTACATGTACTTACCTATGAAGTCAAGTCTTTGCCCCATGATGGGGTTTGAGGAGGTGTCCACTAACTGGTAATGGACGTCTTCTTCCTTCCAACGTGGATATATAGTAGACATCATTGACTGACTTCATTCCGACTCTAAAAGGTCCAAGCCAAAATTGTGCATTCCCCTTAACATTAGTAGGCTCTCCCTTTTTTGTATCCCACATCCAAACTGTATCTCCCTCTTGGTAATCCTTTGCTTTGAACTTGGTTGTTTCTTGTACAACTCTAGTATTTTGTTTTGAGGGAGGAGGGTGGGATTCTATTGTGAAGACTTCTTGTTGGGTTGGTCTGATCAATATATCATCATCCCCTTTATTTAATAGCTTGACAGTCCCAATTTCTTTGTCCTTGTATTTGTCTAGGAGTTGTTGATATTCTTCCTTCTTTGGCCATTGTATTTTATCAAAATCTTCCTCTGAAGTGAAAGGAAAATCCTTTGGAGAAAATACAGGAAGGTTTTCCTTGATTGGCTCATGTGTTTCGCTAGTTTCAACATCATTATCAATTTCTTGCGCATGGACCTTGGCCATTGCCACATTTGGGAGGCATCTTATTGTCCCATCATTCATAGGCACATTGATGTAATTTATATCCATTTCTAAGGTACCTCCCAACATTGCAACAAACTTCCATACATCAGGAACATCCACAACCAAAATATCCATGTGGATCACTCTCTCGGGATATTTACCAAGGCGTACTTCAACGTTTTCAACTATCCCATGAGTGGGTATGGCCTTGGATTCAAAACCCACACACATTCCTATAATGCCGTGTGGATTTTAGGCCTAGTTTCTCCATGACCTTCAAAGACATCATGTTAGCACCTGCTCCTGAATCAAGCATACAATTGTTAAGACATTTGTTATTAACCAATAATGTTATGAAGAAAGGCGGGTGTCCATCATACTGAACCCTAAAATGGTCTGCTTGTAACATGATAGGAAGGTCCATTGGCTCATCTGATACTTTGAAAAAAATTTAGAACCTTTCTTTTACAGATGGGACCTTGATGACTTCCCTTAGTGGAATGGTTACATGCATTTTTGCCAAGGCACCTTCAAAGTCAAAGTTCAAATCAACCTTGTTAGTTTTGGGAGGATTTTTAGGAAGAAGTATGTTCATAGGTGGAGGTCTTGGTTGTGAAATTTCAGGTCCAGTAGAGAGAGGTTGGTTCATTCGTTTTTGCCTAGTGTACACTTGGAATTCTTGTTTCTTCAACTTTTCTCTTGACTCTTGATCAATATTATTTATCACCTCCATCCTAGCCTTCCTGGATGCTTCCTTTATGCCTTCTGGATGTTCTTCAAGTGTGACATTAAGGCAATATTGAGGACCTTCAATGGTATGATTGACAATATTCACTTGGTTGTGTTCACCATTGTTCAGGGGACACTCATGCTCCCAATGCGAGTCTCTACACTGTAAGCACCGAGGGTTTTCATCTACCATGTTTGCGGGGGCTAAAGTATTAGGAATTCTTGATCATTTTTCGGTCTAAAAACTTGAGTTCCTTTATGGAATTTCCCTCTGTAAGGAACCCTAGTATCTTGTTGTTGAGCTCTTTCCAAGTTGACAATCCTATTCATCATTAATTCTTGGGTTTTACCATGCCATCTATAGTCAACTGTAGCTTTGCTAAGCTAACACTAATATTTGAGGTAGGTTCAACATTATGGACTATCTTACGTTTAACGTCTATTTTGACTCTTGTGGTAGAGAAAGGTTCAACTCTAGATGATGATAGATTGTCTTCAATCCTTGTAGCTACCTCTTGGGCCTCTTGGATTGTTTTAGGGGCTTTATCTCTGAGGAGAAAGCCCATCTGTCCTATAAAGGATTTGGTGTAAAGAAAGAGAAGGAAATTCTCTGAAGGATGATAGCTCACTGGGATCTTTTGCACTAAGATTTCAAATTTATCATGAAATTCCCTAACAATTTCATTTTCTTGTTTTGTGATGTTATTCAACCTTATCAACAACATGTTGGGGTATTCCTTGATACTCCATCGTTTGAGGAATACTTCCTCCAACTTATCCATGGTTTTAATACTAGCATCAGGGAGACCATTGTACCATCGTCCAACACAATCATGGAGGGCAACAAAGAGCAATTTCATAGCTAAATCTTTAGCATCGTCACTAACGGGATGAAGCTGAAAGAATGCCCAAAAGTTGCTCATATGATCCTCAACACTCACTACATCATTACCAGTGAATTTAGACAACATTTTCTCATACTTAGGGAGCATTTGCCTAGGGTATCCTCGTATGTTTGTCATGTCTAACGGTTTGAAGAGCTTGGATGACCATTGTTTCTGGCTATTATCTTGGTTTGGATTAACAGTCTGAGTTACTGTGATGGACATTGTGTTTAAAGGAATATTGTTGGGAGGGTTGGTATACCTCCCTGAGCTTTGTGGAGTCGCTAGATCATTTTCTTGAAACTATCAAAGGGATGAGGGGATCACCCTCAATGGAGTCGCCCGGTAAGCTTTGTAGGTTAAAGGATTTTGAGAAAGGCTTACCAAAAAAGTGTCGTCTTGAGGAAAAATGATTCAGTGTTCCCTGACAGCGATGCCAAAATGTTATCGCACAATATGTACTTTCCAAAAATCCCAAGGCAAGTGGATACATAATTGGCGTAACTGGGAATAACCTATCACTGTCACCTTAATAGGAGATCCCTTTCTATTTAGGAGAATTTCAAGACTACCCCAGGGGAGACGTCCCCGGTGACCTGGGGGATTTGAGAAGGCTAAGGAAAGTACTCACAAGGAAACCCTTCCCCTCTCACAGATCACTCATATCAAATGTTTCTTTTATGTCTTAAACGATGAAGCAAATGGATATTATTGTGTACTTTTCCAGAACAAGACAACAAGGAAAATGGGGCACTTTCCATGTACCAAATGATTGTTAGTACTTCATAACGTTGATGATTACAGCTTCGTGAGACATCCTCCAGGACACAAAATGAGTGAGTCGACCTGTGAGAGAGCCCATGTGTTGGGTGTGCCCATGCAATGGGTGTGTCGTTCCTCTTTGGATTGAGATGAGACAATGTGTGCCCCTGTGTGGGGTGAGGATACCCATGAGATGGGTGTGTCATTCCTCTCTCGATTGAGATGAGATGATGTGTACCCCTATGCAGGGTGAAGGTTCCCATGTGATGGGTGTGCGTCAGACTCTGGATTGAGTTGTTATGACGTGTGTTCTCTTGCCTTGTAGACTTAGTTGAGTTAGGCTTGAGATGGTATTCTAGATGATTCTCTCGTGGACTTAGTGAGATAGAGATCTGTTGAATAGGATGTCCTTGTGGCTGAGCACAGGTGGACGTGCCCCTAGTGGATGAACACTAGTGGATGTGTGAGATCCTTGCTATAATGTTTAAGAGTAAGATTTACCTGTAACCCTAATTGTGATGTAAAGGGTACAGGTCGGCTCCACCATATGTGAAAGATAATTAATGTTTATTGTAATAATTAATTATTTTATGAGTTATTAAGGTCGGCCCTGTTGTGCCAATAGATACCACTTTTGGTTTGTCTAGTCTATTATAAATAAAGGTGATTTCCCCATTGAGGAAACATACAAGTCAATTGTCATTTGGAAATTTCAGCAAGTGCATTTCTAAGGCTGAAGTGCACACCTATCTTGGGCGCAAGTTTCAAGGTAGTAGAGCACCCTCTTGTGTGCATTAGGGTTTAATGGTTGGAGGATCTTCTCTTGAGAGTATAGCAAATTATTGTCGAGTTTTTCTCCCTTGTTGAGAAGAGTTTTCCTAGGATATTTCTTGTGTTCTTGTGCATGGTTATTCTTCTTGTGATCTTGGTTATCGCAACACTTGTACATTGTGTAGCTGCATTTGTTTATGGTTCAAGTAAATGCTAAAATGAAATAAACCTCATGCTTGAGCCTAGCATAGTGAAAATTCAACATGGTATCAGAGCTTAGGTCTTGAAGAAGCCACTACACAAGCCTTCAAATCAGGCCGTCCTCCTTTCTGCAGAACCGTACGACCCTCCTAGGGTTACCAGAAATGCGTATGACCTTCTCCTTTTAGGTGTTTCAACACTTTACACTTGGACGTTGGGGATAAAATTGGCATAGGAGAGTACGACCTTCTTCAACACACCTCCATAGACTCTCAGAGTGAAATTTTGAGAATTTTGGATTTTTGGCCTGGGTTTCACAATTTTCTGCAAAAAATTCAGATCTAGGGTTTCTGCAACTCATTGAAGTAGATTTTCAACTCACCAGTGTTCTTCTGACTTTCAAGGCTTATTGTTGGCAGTCATAATCCCAACAAAACCTAAGGTTGCTAGCATAGCCTAACCGTTAGGTTTTCTAGCCCAGTTGGCAAGGGTTTGTGAAGAAATTGAAAATATGATGAACAAAACCTTGGTGGAAGATAGGCTTGATGGATCAAGCAACTTCAGTTCTTGGAAGTCAAGACTTCAGGTCACCCTTGAAAAGGAAGATTTATTTTGGGTGATACAAAAAGGTTCACTAGAGACAACTACCGATGAAGAGAAGGAAGAAAGGAAGGAAGATGACGTCAAGGCAAGGAAGATAATCATCTACCTAGTAAGAGATCATCTCCTGCCTCGTATTTCCAACATGAAGACAACTTATGAAATGTATGAAGCATTGAAGAATATGTTTGAGAGTAACAACACCCTCCGAGCTCTTACATTGAAGGGCCAACTTCAAAATATTAAGATGACAAAAGGTGACACTGTGGCTACGTTCTTCATGAAGATGTCAGAGATTAGAGATCAACTAGGTGCCATTGGAGAAATCATATCAGACAGAGAACTTGTTTTGGCCACTCTCAATAATCTGTCAAAATATTGGGAACCATTTCTTCAAAGTATTAGTGGTAGATAACAACTACCTACTTCTGATCGACTATGGACAGACTGTACCCATGAAGAAATCAAACTTATAGCTAGAGGAGTGGAAGATTCCCCTCATGATGAAAATCATGCTCTTGCACTTCATACAAAGAAAGGAGGAAGAAATAAAATAAACTTCGGGCAAACTTTCAAAGACAAGAAGAATTCAGCTTATCATAGAAAAGACATATCAAAGGTCCAATGCTTATGATGTGACCAGTATGGACACATTGCGAGAAATTGTCCTACCCGGAAGAAAGAAAGACAATATGCTTCCACTGCTGACATGGATCCAGACCCGCCTCATAAATTTGAAGACGTGAGAGATGATGATTACTTCCTCTAAATACAAATACGAGATTGAGCATGACTATAGACTAGGGTAAGTTTTTGTACTACTTTCCTTATTTGATTAACCTGTAGTTGCTTGAATTTTGATGATGAAGGGTATTATCCCTAGTATGGGAGCCCTCATGAATTGGACCATTATCCCTGGTATGAGAGTCCATTTTTTTCTTGGTTGATTATTATAGTACATGAGGCCATTTTTGGTTGTTATCCCTATGGGAGGCCATCTTGCTTATTATCTTAGTACTGTAGAGTCAGTAGAGAACCTAAGAAGACATGAGATATCTCCATGTTAGTAACAAAGAAAAAAAGGAATATGTTTATCCTTCAGACTTCAGAGGGAGTCACTTGACTCAGAGGGAATCAAACTATTTGAGAAGAAGAGACAATACCTTCTCCCCTTCAACAGTGCAGAGGGAGACAACCATTGTTCCAGTTGATCCAGTTGATCCAATTATTGTTCCGAGACCAGAAGGGAAGTCTGTAGTAAGTTCCAAGTGGATCTATAAGATCAAGCATGCAGCTGATGGAGGTGTTGAGAAATACAAAGTGAGATTTGTAGCCAGAGGATTCTCACAGGTGGAGGGAATTGACTATGAGGAGACATTTGCTCCAGTAGCCCGATACACTTCCATCCGTACTATCATTGCACTAGCTGCATCCATGGGTTGGAAACTACATTAGATGGATGTAAAGACAACATTTCTCAATGGTGAGATTGATGAAGAAGTTTACATTGAGCAACCCAAAGGATTCATGATACACGACGAGAAAACTCATGTGTGTAGGTTGAAGAAATCCCTATATGGACTAAAGCAAGCATCTCGTGCTTGGTACAAGAAGATGGATGGATTCTTGATGAGTTTGGGCTTCAACAAGAGTGTTGTTGATCCAAACCTATATTATCATATTGTTGGTGATGAGTGCCTAATCTTGGTCATGTATGTGGATGACTTATTCTTCACTGTTTTAGAAAGACTTATTTCTGAATGCAAGTGAGCATTGACTTCTGAATTCGACATGAAGGACCTGGGTATGATGCACTACTTCTTGGGAATAGAAGTATGGCAAAGAACCGATGATATTTTACCGAGTCAAGGAAAATATACAATGGAGATATTGAAGAAGTTCGGTATGACAGACTGCAAATCCATGCCTACACCAAGGGTGATGGATTTGAAGAAAATGAACAATGCCTCTACTGATTCAAGGGAGATTGATCCACATTTATATCAACAACTGATTGGATCATTGATGTATCTGGTTAACACCAGACCTGACATATGCTATGCAGTGAATGTACTTAGTCAGTTCATGAGTCAACCGAGAAGAACTCACTTGATAGCAACGAAGCAAGTACTGAGATATCTACAAGGCACATTTGGATATGGCCTGAGATATGCCTCTAGTGTAGACATGAATTTGCAGGGATATGTCGATGCAGATTGGGNTCAGTTCATGAGTCAACCGAGAAGAACTCACTTGATAGCAACGAAGCAAGTACTGAGATATCTACAAGGCACATTTGGATATGGCCTGAGATATGCCTCTAGTGTAGACATGAATTTGCAGGGATATGTCGATGCAGATTGGGCAGGGAGTGTAATGGACCAAAAGAGCACATCCAGTTGTTGTTTTACCTTGGGGTCTGCCATGGTTTCCTGGTGCAGTAAGAAACAAAGCTCTATGACCTTGAGTACCGCAGAAGCAGAGTATATAGTGTTGAGTGTGGCAGTCCACGAAGCAGTGTGGCTTCACAATCTCATGACATATTTATTTGATCATGAGATGGATCCTACCATTATTCATTGTGATAACCAGAGCTATGTGAAGCTCTCTGAGCACCCTATATTTCATGATAGATTGAAACACATTGAGATAAAATATCATTATATCAGAGACATGGTGCAGAGGAAAACAATACACGTGAAATACCTTCCTACACATGAGAAAATTGCAGATATCTTCACCAAACCGCTTGCCAAGATGAAGTTCGAATACATCTGTGAGAGACTTGGCCTGGTGGATAATGCCTCCCTAGTTGAGAGGGATTGCTGATGATTACAGCTTCGTGAGACATCCTCCAGGACACAGATTGAGTGAGTCGGCCTGTGAGAGAGCCCATGTGTTGGGTGTGCCCATGAGATGGGTGTGGCGTTCCTCTCTGGATTGAGATGAGACGATGTGTGCCCCTGTGTGGGGTGAGGATGCCCATGATATGGGTGTGTCATTCCTCTCTGGATTGAGATGAAACGATGTGTACCCCTGTGTGGGGTGAAGGTTCCCATGTGATGGGTGTGCGTCAGATTCTGGACTAAGTTGTTATGCTGTTTGGTCTCCTATCTTGTGGACTCGGTTGAGTCGGGCTTGAGATGGTACTCCAGATGATTCTCTTGTGGACTCGGTGAGATAGAGATCTGTTGAGTAGGACGTCTCTGTGGCTGAGCACACATGGACGTGCCCCTAGTGGATGAGCACTAGTGGATGTGTGAGATCCTTGCTATATTGTCTAAGAGTAAGATTTACCTGTAACCCTAATTGTGATGTAAAGGGTACAAGCCGACTCCACCATATGTGAAAGATAATTAATGTTTATTGTAATAATTAATTATTTTATGAGTTATTGAGGTTGGCCCTATTGTGCCAATAGACACCACTTTTGGTATGTCCAACCTAGTATAAATAAAGGTGATTTCCCCATTGAGGAAACACAGAAGTCAATTGTCATTTGGAAATTTCAGCAAGTACATTTTTGTTGATGATTACCACTGTGTGAGACATCCTCCATGACACAAACTAAGTAAGTCGGCCTGAGAGAAAGCCCATGAGTTGGGTGTGCCCATGAGATGGGTGTGTGGTTCCTCTCTGAGACGAAGAAGGAATGTTGTGTGCCCCTATGTGGGGTGAGGAAGCCCATGAGTTGGGTGTGTGGTTCCTCTCTAAGACAAAGATGGAATGCTGTGTACCCATATGAGGGGTGAAGGATCCCATGTGATGGGTTTACTGTTCTCTCGTGTGCAAAGAGTTGAGATGATACTCCGGATGATTCTCTTGTGTAACGTAGTGAGAAAGAAGATCTGTTGAGTTGGACGTGCCTGTGGCTAAGCACAGGTGAACGTGATCCTAGTGGCTGAGCACTAGTGAGTGTGGTTCTCCTGTGAGACGTAGTGAGATAGAGATGTGGACATCCCTGTGGCTGAGCACAGATGGATGTGCCCCTAGTGGCTGAGCACTAGTAGGTGTATGAGATCCCTTGCTATATTGTCCAAGAGTCAGACTTACATGTAACCCTATTTGTGATGTAAAGGGTATGGGTTGGCCACACCATATTGTAAAAGATAATTAATATGGTAATTATTAATTATATTTTGAGTTATTGAGGTCGGCCTTATTGTGCCAATATACACATCATTTGATGTGATAACTATTATATAAATAAAGGTGAATCCCCATTGAGGAAACAAACTTATCATTGAGTCATCTCATGATTTCAGAAGTTGTGATCCGAAATTATAAGAATTACAACGCCCTCTTGTGTGCTAGGTTTGGTGATGGTGTGGGAGATCTTTCTCTTGAGGAATATAGCAAAGGATTGGCTGGGTTTTCTTCCCTTGTTGAGAAGAGTTTCCCATGATACATCTTGTGTTCTTGTGCATGGTTATGATTCTTGCGATCTTGGTTTGTTGCAGTAGTTATGGTTCAAGTAAAACTAAACTGAAAATTTAAAGTAAATCCATGAGCCATAGCTCACTGAAAATTGAACATGGTATCAGAGCAAGTCTTGAAGAATACCACTTTCCCAAGATTGAAGGAAGACCGTGGTCACCTAAAGACTGCTAAACCCTTGCTTCTATTCCATAGAAGGAAAGGGTCGGACCCTCTTTAAAATTTTCGTGGTAAAATTATTTAGAGCTGGCCGTAGGCATACTATCCTAGGCCAAATCCTGGTTAAAGGAGATCGCAACAAAGGAGAAACCCCACTAAGGGCCGAATCTTCTTTTTAAAAATTCCGTGGTGAATTTAAAACCCTTGAACAATAGTCAAGGTGTATGGGAGAGGAGGTCGGAGCCTAGGAGAAGGGCTGATTTCTAGAATAAGGTAGTCGCAGGCTTGAGGAGCAAGCCTACACTAACCCACAGACAAGCTTATGGCAGCCACAACAAGGAACTCGACCTGTTATGAGGTAAACTAGTATTGCTGGTCCGAGATCTTTTTTTTGGAGGCTAATTCAAAGGTAAACTTAAGGGAAAAATCCTTGGATATTGTGAACAATTGTGTTGGGGATTGTTACAAGCACCCTAGCAACAGAGTAAGGGAGGCTATTACCACTGTACTAGCCAATCTAAACAAAAAATTATAAATAGTAACAACTTCTGAGTTTGGAGTAGACTTTGGTCAACTCCTGAGGCTGTTACACTCAACATTGTAACAACAGATTTTGGGCTAATCTTGTGTAAAGAGTGCGGTAGTTTCTGGGCATACTCCAACGAATTTTTGAGGTATATCTATGATGAAGATCAAGTTTGTCTGCAACGTAAATTTGGAAAGTTTTAAAGGGAGTTGCAGATTTATCTTTTGGCACAAGCAAGGAAGCTTGTTTAAATTCCAGAGTATCTTTCTTGAGATAAAATAGGAGAACTATTTAAGCAACATCTCAGAGTAAAGAAGGCAATGAAGATGCTAAGAGATTGACCAGATAAAAGTATAGAAGGACCAAGTCTGTGGCCTGTCATGAGCATGAAGTAAGGCTGCACAAGTTTTGAAACTTGGGATATTTGTCCAGTGTATCTAGTGAATTATATGCATTGCCATTGTCCTTAGGGAAACAAGGACAAGCGTACTAGAAGAGCTATCAACAAACTTGTAATTTGGTCATATGTCAAAAGAAAATTGCTACAAGGCCAAAGTACAAAGCCAACCCAGCTACAACAGTAAAGGTTGATGCAGACTTCGTCAAAGACTTGTATGGTACAAGTGGCTACAAGGAAAAAAAGTGAGGAATGTCATTGCTCATCATGACACTGACAAACAAGCAGAATCTCCATTGGTGTACACTCTCGGGTATGCACTTGTATATATATTATTTGCATCATTGTCATTGTTCATGATTGCAACTATGTTAGACATTCTTCAGCTTACAAACCTGTGAGATGTGGATCATTGCAACTATGTGAGACTTTATCCAACTTACAAACCTGAGAAAAAGCCCCTGAGAAGGGTACGTGGTTCCTATCTGAGACAGAGCTGGAACGTAGAGATGACCTCCTCCATTCAAAGAGTTGAGAATAACTCCAGATGATTATCCCGTGGGAAAGGAGATTTGTTGAGTTGGACGTGCCTGTGGCTGAGCACAAGGTGAACGTGTGAAATCCCAAAGTGTTGGGTGCATCGTCATGAGAAAAAAAATGAAGATGATGTATTAGCCTCCTCTGAGTAGAATATTTGATGAGAAACTCCATATGACTCTCCTATGTAATGCAGTGGGAAAGAAGATTTGTTGAGTGGACGTGCTTGTGGACGAGCACAAGTGAACATGTGAAGAAGTGGTTCTTCTGTGTAATGCAATGAGCCATAGATATGGACATCCCTATGGATGTGCCCCTAGTGGATGAGCACTAGTGGGTGTATCAGATCCCTTGCTATGTTGTTCAAGAGTCAGAACTGCCTATAACCCTAATTGTAATGTAAAGGGTACAGGTCGGCCCCACCTTAATGTGATTAGTAATAAATGTAAAAGATGATTAATCTGGTTAATATTAATTATAATGTGACTTAGAGAGATCGACCCTGTTATGCCAATAGACACTTCTGTTGATAGGACAAGTCTAATATAAGTAAAGGAAGATTCCCCATTATGGAATCATATCCTACACACAAGTTTGGAAATTTTAGCAAATACTTCTTCTTGGGAAAAGTGCGCACCTCTCTTGGGCGCTAGTCTTATAGGGTTTGAGAACCCTCTTGTGTGGTAGGTCTTATTGGTGGTGAACGTATTTCTCTTGAAGAATATAACAAAGGATTTGGCTTGGTTTTCTTCCCTTGTTAAGGAGGGTTTCCCAGGATACTTCTTGTGTTCTTGTGCATGGTGTTTCTTCTTGTGATCTTGGTTGCTGCAACATTATTGTTTATGGTTAAGACAAACTAAAAATGGAATGAGCTACATGCTTAACCTAGATTATTGAAAAATGAACATGGTATCAGAGCATAGGTCTTGGAGAACCCATTACACAAGCTACAATCTTTTACCAACCATCCCTCCTCTTCTGCAGAACTGTACGACCCTCCTAGGGTTTCCAGAAAATTTGTACGACCCTCTTCTTTTGAGTGTTTCAGCACTTGGAACCTAGATTTTGAGGATAAAATTACCATAGGATTGTATGACCTCCTTTAGCGCACCTCCAACAAGCTTCATATTGTTTTTCCAAGCATTTTGACTTTTTGGCCCTAAGGTTTCTAGGGTTTCGCTAATTTCTGCAGAAATTTCAGAATTAGGGTTTCTGCAACTCCTTGAAGGATCTCTTCAGCTCACCAATGCTATCCTATCTTTCAAAGGCTTATTGTTGGCAGTGATAAGTCCAACTAAACCTAAAAGTGCTAGCCTAGCCTAGCCGTTAGGTTTACTAGCCAAGATGACAAGGGTTTGTGAAAAATCCAAAAATGAGCAAAATCATAATCGAAGGAAAGCTTGATGATTCAAGCAAACTGAGTTCCAAGAAAATAAGACCTCAAAGAAATGAAGACATCAACATATCAACACCCTCAGGTATGCACATGCATATATATTATTTGTATCATTGTCACGAGGGTAATTGCAGGACGAAGGAACCTTTTGTTGAAGCCATGGATCCAGAGGGATCTTAGTGCATTTAGAGGAACGACACACTAGAAGTAAAGACTCCAGGTTTGATTGTTGTAATTGTCATCCCTCTAACCCATATTTCTAAAGTTTTCTACATTACAAGTAGGTGTTGTATATGGGACAGCAATCCTTAAATTGTTTTGATTCTAGAGATGTACTCATTATTCTCCTTTAGGATATATTATTGTTTTGGTTCCTCTTGTTTTCTTGTTCCAGAGAGGTTAAGAACAAAAGAAGATGCTTATCCTTCAGAGGGAGTCAAAACTATTTGAGAAAGAGGAAGAATTGAACCATCATTAAGACAACCAATGCAATAATGCATGATAGAATCCTTCTAGGATTCCATGGGTAGAAGCATGCATAACATAGTATATGTGAAAAACAAGAGTCTTCACCGGAATTTGAAAAACATAACTCCCGAAGAAGTCTTCATCGGAATGAAGCTCGAGACTAAACATTTTAGGTTATTTGGGTGCCCAATGTATTTTCATTTACCTAAAGAGAAGAAGTCCAAGCTAGATCCTTTAGAAAGAAAGGATACAATGAATCTTCAAAGAAATTCCAGGTCGACATCCCTGGTCAGAGACAGATTGAGACAAGCAGAGACGTTGTCCTTAAAGAATAGATAGTCTTTCAAAGACCCAAATAATATCAGATGGAGATTGACATTGAGACAATACCTTCTCCCCCTTCAGTAGTTCAAATGGAGACATACATTATTCCAGTTGATCTAGTTTCTCCAGTTGATATGTTCAGAGATATTGCAGTAGGGCATAAAAGGCCTACCTAGACTCACTCTGCAAGAGGCAGAGAAACATACAAGCCTCTCAAGGAACATCCCAAGAAAGCAAAAGATATTTTTGAGCTATCCTTTAGTCATGAGCCACTTCATTGATGCTGAGACTCCTTGTCTTAGAGAAGCAACATGAGAATAGGTATGGCAAGATGCCATAACAAAAGAATACCAGTATATCTTAAAGAATGATGTATAAGATATTATTCAGGGACCAGAAGGGAAGTTTGTGGTAACTTCCAAGTGGATCTATAATATCAAGCATGCAACTAATGGAAGTGTCGAGAAATACAAAATGAGATCTATAGCTAGAGGTCTCTCAAAAATAGAGGGAGTTGTCTATGATGAGACAATTGATCTAGTAAACCCGATATCCATACTACCATCCATGAGTTGGAAACTATACCACATAGATAGATTCTTGATGAGTTTAGATTTCATCAAGAGTGTTGCTGATCCAAACCTATATTATTACAGTGTTGGTGACGAGAGCTTGATTTTGATGACTTATTCAGGAAGCCTTGTTGACGACTTCTGAATTCAAGATGAAGAATCTGAGTATGATTCCTTACTTCTTGGGACAATAAGTATGACAATAGACCAATGAGATTTTCCTGAGTCAAGGAAAATATACAATGAAAATATTAAAGAAGTTCAGTATGACAGAATACAAATCCATGCCCACTCCAATGGTAATGGATTTGAAGAAAATGAGTGATGATGATTCATATGAGATTGATCCACAACTGATTGGATCACTGATGTATCTGGTTAACACCAGACTTGATTCATGCCATGCAGTTAGCGTGCTTAGTCATTTCATGAGTCAACCAAGACATAATTACTAGACAACAACAAAACATGTATTGAGATATATACAAGGTACAATTGGATATGGCCTGAGATATGCCTCCAATGTGAACTTGAGTTTGCAGGATATGCCGATTCAAATTGAGCAAAAAAGTATAGTGGACAGGAAGATCACATCTGGTTGGTGTCTTACTGTGAAGTTTGCCATGATTTTCGTATGCAGCAGGAAACCAAACTCTGTGGCCTTGAGTACCACATAAGCAAAGTATATATCATTAAATGAGAGAAGCCACATGGCTTCACAAGCTTCTAACAGATTTACTTGAGCATGAGTTGAATCATATGATGATAACCAAGAGTCGTGTGTAAATCTCTTTGAGAACTCAGTGTTTCTTGATAGATCGAAACACGATGAGATGAAATATCCTTAAGAGATATGATGTTGAGGAAAATCGTACACATGCAATACCTTCCTACACATGAGCATAATGCAAACATCTTCACCAAACTAAATTGGTGAAGAATTCTTCCCTAGTTGAGAGGGAGTGTTGATGACTCCAACCAAGACAAAGTTCAAAGTACATCCGTGTGAGACTTGGCATGATGAAGAATGTCTCCCTAGCTGAGAGGGAGTGTTGATGATTACATCTATGTGAGACATTCTCCAGCTTACAAACCTGTGAGATGTGGATCATTGTAGCTATGTGAGATTTTATCCAACTTACAAACCTGAGAGAAAGCCCCTGAGAAAGATACGTGGTTCCTATCTGAGACAGAGCTGGAATGTAGAGATGACATCCTCCATTTAGAGAGTTGAGAAGAAATCCAGATGATTATCCTGTGGGAAAGGCGATCTACTGAGTTGGAAGTGCCTGTGGATGAGCACAAGGTGAAC
>SNQJ01S0139899.1:10959-30771 GCA_010110895.2 Picea sitchensis | reverse complement strand
GACCTGTTGGCTACGCGATTAACCTGTGGCTTGAGAAACCGCGACTCAGGGGCATCTAAGCCGTCAAAATCACTCGGGGATCGCACCCGTCCTGAGCCACACCAACCCTTAACATGGTTGGATTTTTTGTCCCCGCAGGTTTCGAACCGGTGACTTTAATATCACAGAGTGGCTTAACAACACACTCCGTCACCGACTGTCCTACACCTCGGGGACTATTGGTATGGTATACATTATTGATAAAGTTAAACAAAATATATATTATTACGATTTATTATTATTATTATTGCATAAGATAATTTGTTTGACATATTTTTAGTGAGTTCATCCATGATCATCATTATGACAAGGTAATAAAATGAAATATATGTTGCAAAGGAAAAAGGATGAGAGTGCCTATTGTTACACATTATTTTGGTCACCCCAGTGATCAACTGACGACATGTGCATAACCCACTTCCATGTTCCCTGAAAACACTAAAAGAGACTTTCTCCATGAGAAAAGTGGATTAGCTTTTCTTCCTTAAAAACTATGTCAAAGGAGATCGTCGCACCCTGCTCTATACTTGGGGTGCGACGATGCTTGATCGTCACATGATGCACCAAATATGGACTGCGACATCGTCGCAGGATGCCTTTGCATAGGGTGTGACGATTCTTAAACAAGGGAAAAGTGAAATTCACAAATGTTCTAGAAGGGAATATTCTAGAAGATGAGGTGGTCTCCGATCGGTTTGGATCTTACTTGCTTCTCTGATTTAGTGGAATCATCCTAATATCCTCATGCATCCTTCTTTCACCCTATATAAAGAGGGATCTCTTATGGAAAAAGCTAAGGCTTGCTTATGCATGAAGAATTCTGCTATAGATTATACTGGAGATAAATTTGTTTTAGTTCTCTAAGTCAGATTGCAAATCTTCTTCATCAAAGACATTGGAGCAAAGGTGTGTGTGTTGGAGAAAAGATCCATTGGAAGGGACCTTGCAACATCAAGGCATGGGTTGTATTCTCCACTTCCATTTAATATAATGCAATAATACATTTCTTCCCTATAAAGGTGTCTTTACTTTTATTGTGTAACTCCTTGATATTATACATAGAATTCATTGGAATATATATATATATATATATTTGTTCTCTCTCTTTGTTGGTTTGTGCTTCTTAAACAGGTTCACCATCCCGCAAATCCAAAGATGGAGCGACAAGGATGACACTAGCAAGGATCAAGCATCATTTAAAAGGTATGTCTTTTGTCCCTCTCTAAACTAGTTTATATGACAATGAAGTATAAGGTGAAGTTTGTATTCTTTCTTGTTTTGTTCTAGCTTCCCGTTGAAGTTAGGGAGATTAAATTGTGTCTGTACTTATCGATTTGTTCGATAACAAAATTTGCAACCATACCGGGGAACAAATTCTTTTGTTTTTTTGCTTCTTACTTTCTTTTAGCCTTCCTTCTTTTGATCAATTTCATTCTCTAAGTCTGTGGGTGATCCATCTTGACTCCCTGGTTCTGAAAGTTCATTGAAATGTTTTGTCATTCTTTCAAATTTTCTTTATATTCAGACATCGTCACACTGTGTCCTATTTTCAGCATGCGATGATTCTATATCGCCGCACTCTGCTTGTGTAGACCAGGGCGACGACGTCGCACTATGACTTACTTACAACTCGCGATGATCCTATATCATCACACTGTACCCTTCTGCAGCCTGCGACGATTCCTGTAGGAATTGTTGGAGTTATAGTCAATTTCTTTTCTTTGCCCAGATTTGTCTTTACTTCTTGGGATGAACGTTTAGCTTTGGCGAATGATTGGTTTATATCTTTTAAGCCCTTGTTTGATTGATTTTCAAGAATTGAGAGTTTGCTTCATAAGATTTGAAAATTTTATTTTTGACTTCTTATTACAAGGGTATAATCTCAAGACTTTGTTCCCGGGGGCTTGTTTGATAAGTTGTTCTTGATTTCTTTTGAGTTTTGGAGTGGTTTTAAGTTTTGGATTGTTGTTGAGTAAGAAACGATTTTTGTTCACATTCAACAAATAGTTTTCTCATCTTTTCATTTTTTGTTTGCATTATGAGTTTGATTTGGGACATAGTGTTGAGAATGCATTAATCTTCTTGGACCTTTCTTTCTTTTTTGGATTATGTATCTGTTCTGATTTAAAAAGAAAAAGACTGAAGTTTATTCTTCTTTTTAGTAGTCTTTGTAAGAAATCTTTTGCATTCAAATATTTGTTGAAAACAGAAAATTGGAATATTTGGTAGTTTTGATTGTTTGGAATCCATATCATTCAAAATTTGAGAAATTGTGCTTTGTAATTTTTGTATTTTGTAAAGAGAAACCTTCTCCCTATTGTAATTAGAGTTCATCGAATGAAACGATTGCATTTCATCTCTTTTTGCATTTTATTGGGTCAAGGTTAAATACATCATCAATTTCATTTATACACCAACATTAGCTAGGATAACGCTTTGGAATAGGTTGTAAGACTCAGTCTCCAAAGCATCAAAACACACAATAGTATCTTGTGATAGGGAGAGTTCAAATTCACTTGCTAGATTTTATCCTGGGAAGCCCTTCTAACACAAGGGTCAATCACGAGGTCGCATTAGGACCGACATAGTTACTTACCCTGCTTTGTTGGTCTTAGTGTAAAGATTGTGCGTATTATTGGGGGTCACTTGAAAAGAAAATCCCGTGGGGACCTTATTGAATTGATTTCGGGCTTAGATACCCTACCCTTGCACGTGGATCAAACTGTCGTCTTCTTCCCTAGGAATCATTGTCGTAATTGGTAACCTTAGTGGCCTATCTCTTTAGAGTCTTTACACGAGGTGACTGTGGAGGGGCAAGTCTTCACAGTACTTGGAATCAACATTGGCCAAAATCACTCAGGCTCCTTGGAGGGTATACCCACGATTATGTGTGGAAGATTGCACCAGGGTGTAAGTCCATTAAGGAGGTCGTCAACGTAACTTTTCCACCCGCTTTATCCCAATCCCTTCTTGTCTTGATTTCGCGACGTCAGATTTCATCACCAACTAGTGACTTCGAAATAAGAAGGTTTTTTTGCGTGTTTGATATCTAAATTTTATTAGTGAGTGTTGTTTGTTTTTCTAGTTAGCCATAGATTCATTTCATTCTTTATTTGGTGCGGCCAACATCGGCCCTTGCCGTTCACGTAGGATGTAAGGGTTACCTTCGGAATAGCCAAAAGAATACGTTTCTTTGCTTCCTAACTCACCAGAGGGTTCTCTTGAAGGAGTAGAATAATGACATAGCCTCTGAGATTGGAAGTTCTACTCCATTGGAGGAATCGATACTTCCTATAAATCTGTTATTGAGTGTTGTACGAGATCCATTTTTGCTTCGGATAAATTCATCGGGAGACGTTGTTGCTGAATATTATACTAGAATGCCTACTGGACCTCACACAGAGTCTGGTGTAGATGATCCACTCTTCCAGAGTGAATCGTTTAGAACTTCGGTCCATACTGTTGGAATTTCTAATCCTAGCTCTGCCCTTGTCCATTCTCTTTGGAGAACCTCTTCGAGACAAGATATTTTTGAAAAACTAGGAATGGATCACCTACACGAGATGACCTATAATCAATCTATGGCATCACATACGCCTGTGACTTCCACTACTTACACAATACCTTTAGATCATTTTACTGCCATGACCAATAATTTTTTCATAGTCTCAGACTAATTGTTGGTTGGTTCTTTCTTCCTCTCCAACTCGCTAGCTCTACCATGGTCCCAAAAGTTACACATGTCTCTTCTGGAAGTCCGGTAATCACTCAAGCTCCTGTTGGAACACCACTTCCGCTTAGATCAAATCCGTCACTTCCACCTGAGTATAACGCTCCGAATACTTCTATGGATAATCCTACCTAGAGTCCATCCAGAGGGCCTAATCAATTTGTTCCTCCTGAGTATAATGTTTCTAGTAGTTTCGTTCCTACACCTTCCCAGGTTCTCTCCAGGGAGCCTAGCGTTCCTCCTCCACCTCCAACTAGAGGATCTAATCGTCCTGGCCCAAGTATCCCCAATCCAGTTGGAGACACAAGTCATTTTGTTGCTTCTGGTTTTCAGATTCCTGTTGGACGCCAACCTCAAGTTGGAGGGAAACCCCAAGTTGGGGGTCATAACCCAGTGTATGGGCAATATATCCCTGGATTACAATATCAACCTTGGAACTTTCCTTTCCAAGGCAATCAACAACTGCCTGGGGGGAAAAATCCTCAAGTTAATTCTTTTGTACCCCTAATTCCAGGCAACCATATACAAGTTCTATGAATCCTACCTGGAGTCAAGCTTTTCAATCTAATGCTCATCTCCAAGGAAGCATACCCAATCAACCAACTCATGTTGGCTATTCGACTCAAAACCCTCCACCATCGAATTTGAAAAGACTCTCTAAATATCTACAGACTTCTTATGGTCCTACTGGTATACCTACAAGATTACCTCCTCAAAATTACCAGTTTCCTCAAGTGAACAGACAGTTGTCGTTTCTTGCTACTTTGGATTTATCGGATTTATCTAGGATTTTGAATGATCATATCTTGCATTCTCCTTATTGGTTAGTCATATCTTCCAAGTTACCATCATACATTCCTAAGTTTGATGGTCGATTGGGAGAAGACCCAAATAATCACGTCACGACTTTCCATATTTGGTGTCCATCCAACTCTTTGATGGACAACTCCATTAGATTACGTCTTTTTCAACGAACTCTTACGGGTTCGGCAACCAAATGGTATATCGAATTTCCACGAGGATTCTTCAATGATTTCAACACCTTATATATAGATTTCTTAATGCATTACCAGTTACTGATACAATACGAGACAATAACTGAAATTTTGAGTTCATTTAAACCATCCTTGTCTACTCACATTTTCGATCATATTAACGAGTGGAGGAGGAGAAGACGCTTAATCAAAGTTCCCCTTCCTAATCAACTATTGGCTGAGTGGTTTACTAAGTCACTCATTGGTCCTATAGCCCGTGATGTTTCCATGGGTGGTTTCGTCACTGAAGAGTAGGCGATTAGTCGTGCTCAATACTTGGAACTCGTTTATTCACAAACGAGCACTCTATATGACTTGATCCTTGATGCTCCTCGCCCATCTACAAATCCAACCCCAACACCTCCAGTAGCTTCTCATGTTGTTGACAACGTGATTGATACTTTTCACGCTGAGACTCAATCTAAACAAGCCAATCATTCCACTCCCAAATCTACTACTTCTAATGTACAAAATGCTCCTCCTCCAACTCCTCTCGATAAAACCTCAGAGGTTAATTCGGTTCAATCTACACCTATCGGTAAAAATAAAAATAAAAAGAAAGGGAAGGGTAAGAATAGGGAGGAAAATAATAATAATCAACAATCCGATAAATCCAAGACTCAACCTGTTGATGACAAAGAAAAGAGCAAACCTCGTTATCCTTATCTTATCTGTGGTGATGATCATTATACGAAAGATTGTCCATGACGTGCTGAGGTTACTAAGTTCCTACAAGAGACCGAGACACCTCCTACACCTGCCATTTTGTCACAACCTTTTCCTTCTCAGCAGCAGGCCCAATTGGTCATTCATGATCAACCTTCTCCCTCTACCACATCTTATGTACTTATGTGTATTGGTGACTCTAAGAAGAATAAAGTTGCAGTCGCTACTCGAGCCAAAGATTATTCTCCTTTGAAAGAGAAAGTTGATGATTCACCTCCCTTGGTTCAACCTCCTCCATCAACTTCACCTCCTAACGGTCCTCTTCATCTCAAACAACCAAGTATAGATACAGTTCTTTGTCCTCCTCCTAAGGGCGTTGTTCGTAAGTCGTCATTCAACCCTCATGTACGTGCTGCTAAAAAATATAGTATTGTAGAAGATCTTGTGCATGCACCTTCTGCGATGTCAACTCTCGAAGTAATTCAAATTTGTCCTATGCAACAGAAGGCACTATTAAAGACTATTGGTGGAATTGATCCTACTAATACGAACTTGATAATCTTTAACTTGGAAGATCATATTCCAAGGCTTCCTCCTCAATTAGCATTTCAAATACAAGTCATTCTGGAAAATAAGAATATTTGTCGAACCGTTATTGATGAAGGAGCCTCAACTTGTGTCATGTTTGTCACTTGTTGGAAATCCATAGGCTCTTCTCCCTTACCGAGTCACACAATACTCTAAAATATTTTAATGGTACCGGGTTTAAATCTTATGGTGTTCTTCCTTCATTGTCTATTACATTAGAAGGTAAAGCAATTACTGTTGAGGTTGAGGTGTTTGATGCACCTCTTGATTACAACCTTCTACTAGGACATAGTTGGATTGATTCCATGCGTGCAGTTGTTTCTACTCTTTTCCGTGTGATACGATTCCCTCACCAAGGAAAAGTTGTTACTGTCGATCAACTCGCCTTCTTTAATTCCGATTCACGTACTAGTAATGTACCTTTCATTGCGAAAACACCTCCCAGTTATGAGAATGTCGATGTGGGTCTTCTAAAAGGATTCATCGTTAATGGGTACATTCCCCATTCCGCCACCTAATATTCCTCCTCCTTTTGTCGCTTCGATTAACATGATATCAACTACTGTTGGTGAAATCCCAAAGTCTTATGACCCTTGGATAGTACCTAGCTCTGACGACTATCTTCGTTACGAGAACCAAATTCCTTTGAGTCCGATAGAATTGGCTTATCAAGGTATTCAATCGACAACTCCTCTTCATTCTCTCTTATACACGTATCCGGATCCGTTTCACGTGGTATTTCACACCGATGAGATGATCACAACAACCATGTCTATGGAAGATACCCCATGGGACGATGGGCATCATCATTCTATTCTCTTCTTGGAACTCGAGACCATAGAGAGTTATCAACAGATTTCGAATCCGTCTACTGTTGTTACTATTTCCCATGTTCCTGAACCAACACACAATGTTTTGTATGAAGGGAAATTGGGTAACATTTCACCCACCACCCCTCTAGATATTTCGATTAAACCTGGAATTGTGGAAAATGTTCACATCGGTGCCTCATGTTCTGTTGATGAGATCTGAATTTACAAATCTCTTTTCCAAGAATTCTGTGACATTTTTTCCTGGAGTTACGAAGAGATGCCTGGAATTGATCCAAATATTGTTGTCCATGAAATTAAGACTTACCCGGATGCTAAACCCATTCGACAGAGACTTCGCTCAATACATCCACACAAAGTTGATGCTATTAACCTCAAAGTTGAAAAACTTCTTAAAGCCAGTTTTGTCTATCTTGTGGCTTTGACTAATTGGGTGTCCAATCTTGTTCCGGTTACGAAGAAACAAGGCACGATCCGTGTTTGTGTAGATTATAGGGATATCAACAAGGCTTGTCCCAAAGACAATTATCCAACCCCTTTCGTCAACCAGATCGTTGACGGCTGTGCCGTGAGTGAAATATTCTCTTTGATGGATGGTTTCTCCAGCTATAATCAAATCAATATTTTACCCGCGGATCAACATAAGACTGCTTTTATTTCCCCTTAGGGAACCTTCACATACCATAAACTACCTTTTGGTCTCAAGAATGCTGGTGCGACTTTTCAACGCGCTATGTCTTGTGCTTTTCATGATATTAATCACATTATACAACCTTACCTAGATGATTTATCAACAATTCCATGCATCGTCAAGATCACCCGACACATTTACGTGCCATTTTCCTACGTTGTCGCTATTATTGCATACAATTGAATCCACATAAATGTGTTTTTTGTGTGGAGTTTGGACGACTTCTTGGTTTTGTCGTGTCTACACATGGGATTAGGGTGGACCCTCTGAAGGTTGAAGCTATTCTCAATTTGCCTCCTCCTTCTACACTACGCCAGCTCCAAAGTTTGCAAGGGAAGAAAAACTTTTTACGTCGATTCATCCTTATTATGTTGAATTAACGAAAGGTTTTACTTGACTTCTTAAGAAGGGTCATGATTTTGTATGGGACGACATTGCCAACAAAGCCTTTTAAGCTTTGAAACTTTCCTTAACACGTACACCACTCTTATTTCCTCCCGATTATAGTCGAGATTATTTCTTATACTTAGCTGCTTTGAACTCCACCATAGCTATGGTTCTAGTCCAAGAGGATGATTCACATGATGAACATGTTATCTACTATTTGAGTCAGAGTCTCACAACCATCGAAACCAAATATATGCATGTGGAAAAACTGGCCTTGGTAGTAGTTCACGATGTAAAACATTTTCGTCATTAAATCTTATTGCACAAAACCACAGTTATTTCTGATTGCAACCCCATGCAACACATCCTTACCAACCATTGTTGGGGGGGGAATACTCCAAATGGATAGTTATTCTCCAGGAGTTTGATTTGGAGTTTGAGCAAGCCAAGTCAAATAAATATTTGGTTTTTGCCGAGTTGATATGTGACATTCCCTCTACTGAGACGTAAATTGTGGCAGAAGGTTCCTTTCCTGATGAGTCTCTCTTTCTAATTAGTTATGAGGACATATGGTATGAAGACATCATCATTTATCTCCAAACCCAAACTTTCTGGCCGTATCTTTCTAGTGTAGATCGTCGCCGTATTCGATATCAAGCCTGTCAATACATTATCCTTGGTGATACCCTTTACCACCATGGTATTGATTTCATATTTCAACGATGTCTAACCTATGATGAAGTTGAGAAAGCTTTGAATGACTGTCATTCCAAAGCATGTGGCGGTCATATGTTTGGGTATGCCACTGTCCAAAAGACCTTACGAGCTGGTTACTTCTGGCCTTCGTTGTTTAAGGATTGCATTACTGTCGTTCAAAATTTCCACGCTTGTCAAACATATAACAATAAAATCCATTCTCACCCTGCTCCTCTTTACCCTGTAGTTTTCGTTGGTCCATTCTCTAAATGGGACATTGACTTCATGACATGTAACCCTCACTTGGCCGGGGGGCATGGATACATTATTGTAGCTGTGGATTATTTCACTCAATGGGCCGAGGCGATGCTAACATTTGATAATACCGGGAAAATTGCAGCATTGTTCATATTCAATCATATCGTTATTAGATTTGGTGTCCCTCAAGTAATCGTCACTAACCATGGTAGTCATTTTCACAATTTCATGATGTCTAAACTTACCGAGAAGTTGGGTCTTCGACATGAAAACTCAACACCTTACTATCCATAGGCCAATGGTCAGGTTGAAGCAATCAACAAAGTTCTCACTACTATGCTTTGACGGATGGTAGGAATTAAAAAGTCAAGTTGGCACACGATGCTCTTCTCGGCATTATGGACCTATCAGACATCCGTTAAATCTCCCACAAGGTTCACACATTTCCAGATAGTATATGGTATCAAAACTATTGTGTCGATTGAATGCGAAATCCCATCTTTGAAATTAACTGTGAGACTTCTCCCTAACACCTCAGCTGATGAGGAACGTCTCTTGTATTTGATGCAATTAGACGAGACTCGTTGTGATGCTGCCTTAGTCATTGAAACTCAGAAGAAGCGTGTCAAAGCTCAATATGACAAGCATGTCAAACCACATGTTTTTTCTGAGGGTGATTTGGTTCTCCTTTACGAACATGATCGTGACTTATTAGGGGCCGAAAAATTCGAGCCTATGTGGCATGGCCCTTATATAGTGAAACGAGTGTCGGAGAAAGGGACTTATGAGCTGGTATATTATGATGGAATTCCTTTGAGTGAACCCATAAATGAGCTTTACTTAATGAAGTACTATGCTTAAACTATTTTTGCATGAGTGCTTTGCATTTTTAGTGTATCATACTCTAGTGTGTTTTTTTCATTTTTATTCCATCTTTTAGTTGCTTACTTTGCATTGTGTTTGGTTTCCATATGTCGGTGTTTTCGCTACCCTATACCGGCTTAGCTGATGGTGCTAGTCGCAGTACTCAAAACCTAGCGTTTGTTGCGTGGGAAATCTATGCACCTACAAATGAATTGATCAGTCTACATAATGTTTTCCTTGGTCATGCAACTAATAATATCACGGAATACAATGCAGTTATCGAGTTATTAACTGGCACCATTTCATTTGACATCCATCATCTTATTGTATGACTTGATTCACAGTTAGTAGTGTTGTAATTGAGTAACGTTTATTCCATCCGAAGTCCTACATTGTTACGAGTATACTTAAGAATTCGCCTCTTGGAAAGACATTTTGATTATATTGAGTATCAACATATTCCTAAATGTCTAAACACATTGATAGATGCATTGACTAATTATGTTTTAGGCAGACATTTGCGTCATTTATAAATCCAAACACACATTTTAAAAATAAGACAAGTAAGTCGGTAGGAACTTTATATTAATACGTCAAAAGTTATAAAAAGTGTTTGTCCAAAGACCAAAATGTCAAAATAGTGAAGCTTAGGGATTCATATACATAAGAGTCATGGATGTTGCTCATTGTAACAAACGACTTTTCGAGTCACTCTACGAAGCAACCGACTAATAGATGCCGATACGACAACTGTATGGCATTGGTAGTGCTGAGGAAGTTCGTCCACCGTGGTATCAGGGATGTTCATGGTTAATCCCTCTAGGTTTTGCTCGATCTCCTCGAGATCCACAACAACCACTCCTCGACCCACCACATCGCCTATATCTCCTCGCCTCTGAATGGGAGATGATCCCAGAGGACGATAAGGTGCCACATCTGCATTATTGAGAGCACTTGATTAGTCTTGGATAAATGACAAAAAACATTTTATAATTAAAATATCAAAAACATCATATAATGAAAAAATTATTCTTACCCATGTCTCCCCACTGAGATCCCTTAGGTAGAGCTAAGTCAGGATCCCCACGTAAGTCTGTCCCGACGTAAGCATAGTCCTCCACCATGATTAGCCGATTTCTCAGCCACTGGAAGAAAACCTCGTTATATTTGATGATAGGCATGCCACCATGACGAGCCATCAAAGCCACCCATCTTTTGATTTGTGGATCTTGTGGAGCAAGTATACCCCACTCTACCAGTAGATGTAAGATGAGGACCCTCTCTAGGAAGAAGGATACTAAAATGGATCCATAACCAAACTTTTTCAACCGACCATTCCAACACTTTGTCAGTTGCTTTTTCATGTTCTTCAAGAGACCCTCGCACCAGTTAAAGACCCGGGGCTCCATACACTCTATGGTGTACTGAAAGTGGCTTTGCAAATCCATGTGGAAAGCTGCACTCCCTGCCATCTGGGTGATAGTATAGAGGATGGTTCTCAATGGTAAATCTCAAACATCCCTAATGGAAACCTTGCCACTATGCTTTTCCATACCTAACACGCAGTGGTGTGCAACATAGAAGTCCATGAGTTATCCTCCACCCCTTCTTCCCAAGAGTGATATACCCGAGAGCCTCGGCGAGATAACCCCGTCAGAAAGTAAATACCATCTATCTCCAAGGTGAGTGTATGCACACCCACGTGAAATGCTTGTTCATTTACATCCCACATGTGGACTAGATCCTCCAACAATCTCAGTTGGGCTCTCATACCCTGAATTTTGAAGAATTTGAGTAAACCACACTCATAGAGTGTCATCACTGTGCTTGGGTCATTCTCGGGAAAGCAATCTTCTTCCTCATGCTCACGTTCCCTCCACTTGAGAATTTTGACTGAGGAAAACCTTCCAACTGACATCAAAAGATGATTAGATTCATAAAAAATCAATTCTTGGAAGTTTTCCTAACTCATTTTTTCTTTTCAAAAATTAAGTTGTGGTCGTCGAAGGGGCCTTGCTTTTACGCAGAGCGATGCCGTCGCACCTTGTCTTTGTGTCCCGTACGACGATTTGAGATCGTCGCATTTCACAATACTGTGAGCCTTGGACAATCTCAAAGTGCAGTGACCTCCAAAAAATCGACCTTAACTCAAAATTAAGCCATTAAAAATGAAATTTTAAACCATGAAAAAATAAAGGGGAAGACATTATATTTTTTATGGAAGCGGTTTGTGAAATGGTCAACTAGGCACTCTAGAATCAACGCTTGAAATTTGGAAGAAAATGAGGGTTTTGGGCACTATTTGGGTGAAATTGCAAAATGAAATGGTAAATGGGTTATTTTGACCTATTTTATTATTTTTTACCATATTTTATTGCAAATTAAATTATTTTTTGAATATTTTGCCTATGTCTTAAGTCTAACCAACTTTGCAAAGTGTTTTCTATTATATATTGAAATATCTAAGAACGAGACGTTTGATATGGATCCACCATTTTTATCGTTTTTGTGTGTTTGTCTCATGTACAGATACTTTTAGTTTTTTTTTAGGAAAAACTCCGAGCATAGTCTTAATTCTTTCTCACGCTCATGAAACCATGAGAATGTAATCGAGTAACATTTTATCGTTTTTGTGAACTCGCATTTGTAACATGAAAATGAACTCTACAGAGTATCCTTTAAGTTCTTTTCAAGCTCCTTGAACACGAAAAGATAGCCGAGCGACCTTGTTTTTTTCACGCTCGTAAAAGTATTTGAAGAAAACGTCTGATGAGCGGTAGATTATCTTTTTTTCGGTCTCGTCAGACTAACTTACTAAAAATGACATTATGGAGTTTTCTTTAAGTGTTTTTCAGACTCTCTAAACATGAAAAACCCCTGAATTTTCTTTCTTTGGAATCGTAAAACAATTATCAAAAGGCCCATATGGGACCGAACCACTCCTTAGGGTTCGTTAAACATACTCCGAGGGACTCGTCTGAAGGATGATCTTAGATTACAAGCATATGTTATCATCATCAAGCTTGCGTAAAAATAAAGAGGTACTCTCTAGAAATGGTGGGGGAAAATTGGGAAAGAAATGTCTCTGTATTTGTGTTAGTGGCAATAAGTCACTCTTGAACATGACACCCCCTTTCATCACTGTATTTGGGTTGGGAAATCCATTTGTCTCTCGTTTGACCATCCACAAGTCCATATGTTGGGTCCTCCTTAAGTCAATGTTGTCAAGACAACTGTCGTGTCGTTTATATGTTCAAGAGAAGTCCAACCTAAACAAGCCATCTATCGAGTCGACCATCTGCAGTTCTAAATTTTTTACCATGTCAGCCTTCCCTGAGTCAGTTCTGAATCACTTCATACTCTTATCTACTTCAAATCTGTTACATATTTCGTGTCATTGACGAGAGATACATTAAGACCATCCTATGACTAGTATTTTCATGTCGACTTCAACTCATTATCCAGGAACAAGACTTGTAAATCACATTAGTACCTTGGATAATGCATCCCTCAATGGCAGGTCTCTTCACTTTCAACAATGGGTTCACATCATTGGACCTTGATTGGAAGAATCCATCGAGTGTTCGACTTCAACTCATATATTCACATTCGTTGGATTGTACTAGAGTACCTTGGGAGTCATTGACATCGATGGTGATTTCTCTCGCACTTGTTAATGATTTTCATTAATGACTGGTAATCAAGTGGTTTCTACCATGTTCGATTTCGACACCTGTAATCACATGGATATATTCGTACTTAGGGACGATGTGAATGAAGACCCTGGATCTCTCCATATTGGTCCAGGTTGCGACAGAGTATTCATAAGTTTGTAATGACACATAGATCCATTGTGTATGTCTTGTGGCTATGTCTGAATTTGAATTCTTTAAGTGCATAGATCTACATTGTATTTCTGGTGGCTATGTTGAATCATGATGACATGGATCCACAATATATGTTTAGTGGCCATGACTCAGTTAACACTTATGATTATAGTCACTTGTAGTCTGAGTATGGGAATGCCTACCTCATAAGATGGTATATTATTATGCAAATGCTTGATTGTTTGTAGGTTCTCAACCGATGCGCTCCTTGCTTTTGACACACACATTCTACAAAATATTTCAGCTATCACAAGTTCCAACTTCATACTTTGGGGGGAATTCTGTTACAAATTATTTTGGTCACCCTAGTGATCAACTGACGACATGTGCATAACTCACTTCCATGTTCCTTGAAAACACTAAAAGAGACTTTATCCATGAGAAAAGTGGATTAAATTTTCTTCCTTAAAAACTATGTCAAATGAGATCGTCGCACCCTGCTCTATACTTGGGGTGCGATGATGCTTGAGCGTCGCATGTTGCACCAAATATGGACTACGACATCGTTGCAGGCTGCCTTTGCATATGGTGCCACGATGCTTAAACAAGAAAAAAGTGAAATTCACGAATGTTCTAGAAGGGAATCTTCTAGAAGATGAGGTGGCCTCCGATTGGTTTGGATCTTACTCGCTTCTCTGATTTAATAGGATCATAATAATATCCTCATCCATCCCTCTTTCACCCTATATAAATAGGGATCTCTTATGGAAAAGACTAAGGCTTTCTTATGCATGAAGAATTCTGCTATAGATTATACTAGAGATAGCTTTGCTTTAGCTCTCTGAGTCAGATTATAGATCTTCTTCATCAAAGGCATTGGAGCAAAGGTGTGTCTGTTGGAGCAAAGAGCCATTGGAAGAGACCTTACAACATCAAGGCATGGGTTGTATTCTCCACTTCAATTTAATATAATGCAACAATACATTTCTTCCCTATAAAGGTGTCTTTACTTTTATTGTGTAACTCCTTGATCTTATACATAGAATATATATATATATATATATATATATATATATATATATGTTCTCTCTCTTTGTTAGTTTGTGCTTCTTAAACAAGTTTATCATCCCGCAAATCCAAAGATGGAGCGACAAGGACGACACTAGTGAGGATCAAGTGTCATTGAAAAGGTATGTCATTTGTCCCTCTATAAAATAGTTTATATGACAATGAAGTCTAAGGTGAAGTTTGTATTCTATCTTATTTTGTTCTAGATTCCCATTGAATTTAGGGAGATTAGTTTGTGTCCGCACTTACCGATTTGTCCGATAACACCTATATAATGGACACAAAGAAATTTCAACAAAATATTTAATTTTATCAAATAAAATGGGTAATTAATTTGAATGAGAAAGACATAAAGCAATGGATAAGGAGGGAAAAAGTTAAGAAAATTTTAGAAGTGAAAGATGGATGCCATGGTTAGCATACAGGTAGGAGGAGCATCAAAATATTAGGTGAAAGGAACCCAAAAAAAATGCCCAATGGGAAAAATATGTGTGAATTAATTTAATAAAGTATAAAATCAAAAAGTGGCCCAATGGGAAAAATGTGTGTGAATTAATTTAATAAAGTATAAAATCAAATGATGAAATGGAAAAAGGAAAGAGTTGAATGAAAAAGAAAGACACAAAGCAAGGGAAATAAATTTCTTAAAATTTTATAAGTGAAAGATAAGTATGTTAAGATAAAGTTGGGAATAAAATCAAAATATTAAGTGAAGGAATAAATTATATGTCAATAGGAAAAACTATATAGAAGGAAGGATATTAGGAAGACTAAGAATAAAAAAAAAATCTAGAAACGAGTAACCAATTAAGAAAATTCAAAGACAAAGTTTGAAGGGAAAGGGATGAAAAGAGGTGGAAAATTTATGTGGAAAAATAAAAAGAAATGAAGGAAAAGTTAAAACAAATGATAGATGATGAAAAGGAAAAATGAAAGAGTTGAATGAAAAAGAAAGACACAAAGCAAGGTGTTGTAACATAGAAAATTTTTGTTAAAATTTTCTGATTTTTTTGCAAAATTTACTAAAACCTATCAATTCTTTGACATCTCATGATTTTGATCCTTAGTCAAGAAAGTCTCTATATCCTTTGAATTTTTTCCAAATCAAGGTTTCTAGCCTACTATCTATTTTGTTTTTTATGTCCATAATCTTAAGGTTAAATTCAATTACCAATCCTTGTCGGCTCTTAAAAGTCTCAGAAAATCACATTTCATCAATCTCGCTCCAAAGTTCATTATCCCCAATAAAATTGTTTCTAGCCCTCAACTATTAAATAAAGGTTCAACTAAATCCCAACTCTATTTGTTTATAAATCACCTACCTCTAGTTATAGTTGGATGCTAAAAAATTAACCCACTATTGACTAAACCTTTGGTATCCACAATATTAAGTCGTTGACTTATATATATAAATCATGGTTAAGCGACCATGTAGGTGTCAAAGGTTATTAACCAAGCCCTTACCTTCCCCAAGTCAAAGGTATTTGTCCAAATGCTATGACTAAGTGTCAAATGGATGATGGTATCACAAGGTAGAAATCCAAGGTTCAAAGATCGAAGACCAATATATCATCGTGGTTCCTCCGTGTACCCTAAATTGAAAAAAAAGGGGAGGGCCGTGAAACTTAACTATAGTTTGGGAAAACATTACGTGGTAGCTCTCCAAAGTCACCAAAATTGAGAACAACCTTGTTCTCCAATAATTATACAAATCAGAAAACCAAACCTTAACAATATTATGGAAATCTCCTCCACCCATGAATTTGTTGTAGACCACCTGTACAACCTGCTGATGTCACCTGTAAGCCTGTTCGGATCTGTACCTACCCGAAAAATTATATACGTGATTCACCTTACTGGAAACCCATGTACATTCATTGTTTTCTCTATTGAAAACTGTGTATACCCTATACACAATTCTTCCTTATGCAACCTATGTATATACACACTTCGTCCTCCTGCAAAGCACGTATTGTATAAAAAATTTGCTCCACACATGCAACTTTCTTCGCTTCTCTCTTCAAGGCCAAATTTACCACCTTGCATATTTTACCTTTGTTGAGATCACCAATCCTCCTTGACACAAGTGCAAACTCACTTATGCCAACTCCATCATTCCACACTATGACAATATGAGATGTCACAATGACCTCTCTCCTTTCTATACAAGTCCTAGGGGTCAACATAGAAGCCCCTCCACATGTCAACATCAAATTAGACTTTCTTTGTGGGTGTGAAGCCCTTACACAAGCCCACAAAGCCTATCACCAAACCCATGAAGCCCCCACACAAATCCAAGGGTTTTTTCACCAAATCGAAAGTGTGATGTGGTTCCCACGATGATTTCCACATGCCCAACACCTAGGGTCGTGTGAGAATACCTGCCCAAATCTACAAAAATCAACAGTTTCAAGATCTTAATGTGCTTCAAGGAACTTATTCACCATGAAGGTGAGAGGACCTGCAAAGATGAATCTAAACCAATATTAATGTATGCCTCTCTATGATAATTTAAATTATGGTAGACTATATTATGGAGGACCATGATAGGGAATCAATTGAACAATGAAATCGTAGAATGAAAGGATGCAGAAAGTCCTGCACTTGGTAATCAATGGAGGATGGTAAAAGGGACTATCGATCATTTAGGGATGCATTGTGAATTGTCTTACCATTCGGAAAAGTATCTAAGCCTAAAAATAGAAAGAAAAGCATAAAAGGAGTGCCGGGAAAGTTGCGGCCTTGAGGAAATTGGAAAACAATGTTAGTATTGGTCCAATGATGTAATCACAAGCACTAGATAAGATTGCATGCGTGGTGGACGATGAAATTAATAAGCCAATTATAGAGGGAAAAGCCCCATGTTATTGTTTCATTTGTTGTGTATGAGGAAGGAAACAATGAAGATAAGAATAGACAGATGGCAAAAAATGAACTGAAGAATAAATGCATCCCAACAAATTCCTATTTTTTTATAAAAATATGAAAACACATGGACCTGAGGTGTCGATTCCTCCAAAACTATTATATCTTAAGAAATTGTCTAATGTTCCCAAGTATGATTACCAGGAACATTGAGGTTTATTGCTTATTAGTTTGTGGTATTTTTGTTTTGGTAGTTTGTTGTTTTCCTTCCAAAGTTGTGTTGGGTTTGAGTTTAAGTGCTTCACAGAAAATAACTGAATGATATAGAGCAACAATATACAAATAACAAGATACAGATATAACAACACAAGGAAATAGCCACAAAACTTCAAATATGACCTTTATTTAATATATAAGCTTACCTTAGTATAATAGATATATAGATCTGGAAAAGATATGAATAATATGGAAGTTGTGGCCGTAGAAACCTCTAATATACAAATCAAGAGAATGATATGAGTCCTCCTGGAACTCCAATGGCTGCATGCAACACTAATAAGATCAATTTCTTTCCCTCTTTCAAGACTGGCACATTTCCTGGCTGAGTTGCGCCCTTTCTGGCCTCTATGAATTTGGCCTCCAAACCCCTGTAAATAGCTGTCCAACTATAGATCTAAAGATGGAAAACTCATGAGAAGATATCCCGTATCTGCAACACAATATATGACCCTCCAACTCATTATCTCACCAAGAACCAATCCGCCCTCCTTCAGAATTTCTCCCAAGTACAATAATAAATAAATATGCAGGAAAAAATCTTCCAAGACTAATGAGAAAAGGCGCCCTGATGCTAAAAAAGACCTCTAAAGTGAGATATCCTCCATATCCAGTGTCCTCAAGCCACAATGACTCTTCTTTCCTAGACAGTGCGCCCCAGTTCTGTAGAAAACCCAGATCTGCGCCCCTAACTCTACAAATGCTGCTAAAGTTGTACTAAAACAAAATAGAATGGTGAGGGTAGAATATTTCATCACTTGTCCAAGCTTGGATCAGGAATGAGAGAATATTTCACTCCCTTGCTGATCTCTAGGGTTTATTTAGTCAAAACCCTCAAAACCCTCAAGTATCTTGAGCTCTCTAGACGAGAGGCCAAACATAAAAAATCAATCAACATAATGAGAGAATAGAAGCCCCTATCTCAATTTTATACCCCTTTTCACATTTTTACATTCAAGTGACTTTTAATTCATCTTTAATATTTCTTCATAAAATCACTTTATTAATTTAATGACCCTTTTTACTCCAAAAAGTAATTAATTCGCCTTTATAACTTCTCTTGCCACTGAAAGTCACTTTTTATCATCTTATCTTGTAGATGTTTTTTCCTTAGTTCCAATGAGCTATTACGCTAAGGTGTTCCTCCAAGAAACAAACTCCAAATAGAACTTTCAGTGTAATTAATCAAAATATGCTCAATAATAACCCAAAATTACGGAAATCATCGGAATACAACAAAACCAAGGAAAAGCTATGCAAAATGGATCTCGATGATGAAATATGATGAATAATGTAATTCCGGCCCCTTAAAACTCCTCATAACTACATGAGCTCACTATCACCCCCAATTGGCTACTGTGGTAGGCATCCCAAACTGTAACATAAGGGAATCCAAAAATAGGGACATTACAGTCCTACCTGCCCGAATATTGCTTGTCCTCAAGTAATAGCTGAATCAAACTGTGTGTGATCCTAGGGTCCCATATTCACCTGTGTGACATGAAGTACTCCATCAACCATTATACTACCAATCACTCTAATCCATGGATCCCAAATCAATATGTGAACTGCATTGCCCTGTAAAGTATATTTGTATAGGACATCAATGCAACGAGTCTCTTGAAGATCCCCAACCAATAGAGCAAGTAAATACAATATCCATCCCTCAAGGAATCTCTCACCTAAACCAGTCTCCAAAATACCACCTCTGGTAGTATCCAGATCCCTTGCTAACAAAGAAGATGATATACTCATGTACATGATCCTCAACCAAGGAGACCCATCCTGCCACATTGCATCATCATCTCCATCTGCTCTCAAATTCCCCTAACAATGGAAAGAATCTGATCTGGATTATTTTCGACACGAAATGAGATCGGAGATATAATATAGAAATGCACAGAGATATCGTGTATATCCAATAATATAATAGAAATATATCAGAGATGCAACCATAAACACAGAGATACAGTGATACACAATTTCTATTAAT
>SNQJ01S0139898.1:20314-39178 GCA_010110895.2 Picea sitchensis | reverse complement strand
CTATTTGGTCTATCAAGAGGAATTGGATCTCCTTCATGCAAGTGTAGAGAAAGTGTGTGTGTTGGAACAGAGGATCACTTAAAGGAAGCTTGTGACATCAAGGCGATCAGGTTGTATCTTCTACTTTCATTTAACATAATACAACGGCATGTCCCTTTCCCATAAAATTACTCTTATTTTATAGCATAACTCCTTGATCATATGCATAAGTTGACATTGAATATACTTTGTTATCTTCACTTTGGTTGGTTTGTATTTTCTTGGACCTGACGTCACAAGAGCACCAGAGCCAAGTGGGAACAACAGAGACTGAAGGAAGCGATATCAAGGTACGTCACCTATTCCTTCTCCTTAGCAGATTCAATGACTACAACTTAGGGAAAGAATCGTGTCATGTCCTATTTTTTTCTAGATCCAGGTGGATCTAGGGAGATCTGTTAGTGTCTGCACCTACCAATTTGTCCGATAACACTCTAGATCCTTTGAATATGTCATCATAGGGGGAGTCTTCACTCTCATACATTTTCATGTTGCAAGGATCTAGATGATTTCCCACAATTTGGTATGGGTCATGCTTTCTGAGTTCAATATCTACCAGCTTAATGTCTTCTAATGTTGCGGCTTCCACTTTGGAATTGACAAGATTAATCAATGAAAACCTCCCAATCTGTACAGGAAAAACTGGCCAGAATTTCTTTTGAGTTGCTTTTAACTCTATATCAATGCCTCTTGTTATTATCTAGTATGCCACTCATCTTCACACCAGTCTGTTAGGGAGAAATTTAGGGAGAGAATGGGGGGGAATTGAACGTCTGAAGACTCTGACATAAGAGAAATTCTCTTCGATAAACCAATCTGCAATTGTTTTGAGGTTTCCCATGATTTTCTCTTAAATCTGAGGGGGTGGGTATCCATACAATATTTGGTGCACAGGTATCACTACATAGTGACAGATCTCGTAAAATAAATCTTTTTATTTCTCTTCCCATAGTTGAGAGTGATAGAAATGGATGGGTTCTGCATAGGTTGAATTCCAATTCCAATTCATCAAAGGGAAAGGGATCATATAACAGATAGCGTCCATAATATATGAAGACATATAAAAAGACACAGGTTGTCCTTTTGACTTTGTCATTTGGTACTCTGCAATCTCCTTGGTTAGTTTATCTGATAAAATCCTACCCCGGTTGAAAGTGCAACCCTCGACTACCTCGTGTATAATTGGCACCCATTCCACGGGGAAATGGGTAGGGCTTTTCCTCCCAAATAGTATACATAACATCATTGCTATATAAACCATGTATTCATTTAACAATGTTGTGGCATAAACGCCATGGGTATCAGCTCTAAATTTTGTTGGAATTCCCCACCATCCTTTGATTATATCTGGATATGTTTGGTCAAATTACGTACACTCCTTTCTTTGGAATTATTCTATGAATTTGTCATTATAAATATATTTAGAAACATGGGATATATTATACATTACTTCAATATGTTTTGGCCTGAACAAGCCGACGACAAACTTTTGATGGTTCGTGATACTCTTGGTCTGCACATCGGTGTTCATCAGAGCCCAGTTTATCCTGTCATTGTATGGCATGGGATTCGGCTGTGTAGCTATTTTATGGAGCTCGGCCTTTGCTATATCTCTGAGTTTATTTTTAGTCATTTCATTTCCAAAATCGTCTGGGCAATTCCTAACCTCATGCTCTAAGATTTCAAAAATCTGCATCCAGGACCGAACTGAATCTACAGCATGTGGTGTGGTATCAACTATAACATTCGAATTTGGATTTGATCTTTCACTAGTGTCATCATTCTTTTTCTGTGTTTTCCTGGGTGCCATGATACATGTGATAAGAAGTGAGTAGTTGTTACAGAGAAGAAGGCATAATCTTTCTCAGATACAAATTGCTAATTTACTGAAAGTGAGAAAGAAATTTGAATTAGAAACCTTTATTCACCTTTAGCCTACCTTAATTAGACTGTGCTTTCTACGGTCGACAAATTCATTTTCCTTAATGAGGAGAGTGCGTCTAGAGATACTCGTCTTACACTATAAGATATTTCATTAATCTATAATAAGTGTTGCCAAATATCGACGATTCGAAACCGGGAGTTCGAATGAAATGTCTTTGAAAACTCCCGAAAAGCGAAAACGCGAAAGACTAATTTATATCATTAACCTTTGTTTAGATGTTAAGCTAATCACACTTAAACACTTAATACTTTCGGGACTCCGAGATTCGGGTTTTTTAGGATGAGATGAGTGATATTTCTTCGATTTCAAAAAACGTGACTGATTAATCAATATATTAAGTGTGTTTAAAACCTTTAATTAATCATGATTAGAAGGGTTTTCGGGACTTACAGATCGAGATTTTGAGTTGTTGCTTGAGTTGAGATTCCCAAAAATTAAAAATGTGAAAATCTTAAATTACCGTTAAAACATTTTTAATTATCCTTATTAACTTGGTTTAACTTTATTTAAAAATATTCCTCGTGACTTCGGTATCGGGACTTTGGGGTTATCGTTAAATATCAAACTGCATAGATCGCAAAACCCCGAAACCCGAAACTTAAGGAGCTTTTAACATTTGAATTTCATCTAAAACCAAGGGTGGATCCATAATCTGTTCTGACATTTAGACCATTGGATTGATCGGATGACCCTTTTTTCGACGGTGATTATCCAATTGCATTTTGTTCTCTTTTTATTAAAATAAAAACGAAATTTCATTTTAATGTAAGACTTTTTTTAGGAAAATATAAAGTTTGTTTCAACACCCTTGACTCCTATTTATACTAAATATGTCTATCAAAAGAAGCATCTAAAGGAATATCCTTCTAGAAGCGGAAGCTTCTATTAGGTCTTCTTACATTCGACTTATTCTATTTTATTGAAAGGCCTTATTAATATTGACCTTTATTACATCTGAATATATTGTTCTACCTATGTGTGGGTTAGGACCCTAACATATTTCTATCTTTTATTAGTCTCTTGGTGAGGATGTTGAGGGAACCCCTACCCAAAAAAAATTTGGTACTATCATACAAAATGAAGTTTCTCTTGGAAGGATTATCTTTTTGTTTATTTTTCTGACCTTAAACACCCTATCGCAATGAATGTAGTTTATAGGAACAAGATTGTGGAAAGCTTGTGGCTTGTTGGTGTTAGTGATCCATTTCCTTCATCTCAAAAATGTATATCATCTCAATACCAAGAGGATGGTAGTTTGAATATATTGATAGGTGTGGATCACATTTCATCCAGAGCATAGATATTTCTTGGAGGGAACTCAAACTGATTACTCGTTGTCATAAATAGATATCCAAATCAAATCGTTCTACTCTTCGTCAGTTATCGATTAAAGTTGGGAACCTGGAGCATTCATTCACTCAGTGAATTGAAAACTTGGAAGCAGAGTGCCAATTTTTAATAAATTTGATCATACCTCAGCCCATTCAATCTCTTTTGATATACCTGTTGTTTGCGGCCTCTCATCATGGGAATTCAGAAGATGGACAAGGGGTATTGGAAGCGACTCTTATGGATATCGAAGAAGATTCTCCAAAAAAAAGTGGAGTGTAGGGGGTGAAAACCCATGGATCAACAGTTAACTACTGTGTTTCAGAATCATCTTCTTGTTTAGGCAATTTTTCAAGAAATACTCTAATCAGATAGTGTGGATGTATATAAAGGAAGTATCTATATTTTTCAGTGTTTTAGGAGGCATAGATAATTTGGAAATATTCTTCATTTTTGTAAAATAACTTCTAGTTTTTATTGTTGTGTCGGCAAGGCATTTTATATAATATGAAAGCGTCATTTTCCTTTAAAAAGTAACAATGGTTGACAAGAACCTAATGATTCGGTGTTGGCTTTTACTTATGTTTTCCTTTTTGTGTATTTCCTGATGTATAAGAAGCTTGACATTTCTTTGAAAATGCCAATATTTAAATGGTTATGTTGTTGCATGTGATCTTGAAGCTTAAATCAGTTTTGAGTAGATTTTAGAAGGAAATTGTGGCACCTATAGAGTGTTACTTATGTTTATTGTGGAATGTTGGTTAAGATTGGATTTTTGGAGTATTCCTTGATAATATTTGAATTTTTCATGAGTTGACTTTAGCACTTATGTCAGGTTATGTCTAGTAAACTATTTGTTTCTTGCATTATGCTCTTCGTCAGTGATTTTGAGGTGTTTGTGTTGGATACTGAAAATCTAGGTTTTGTTTATCTTTTAAGTAGTAACTATGGTATGAGGGCTAGTTTTTTGGAGATATATGTCCTATGTTCTGTCATTCCACTGTCATTTCTTCAAAATTTGTTATTAATATAAGAAGAATGAGAAGTATTGGTATCTTTTATCATATTTTTGGTGAGGATGTTGAGGGAATCCCTAGCTCAAATTAATTTGGGTATTATCATACAACAAGAAGTTTCGCTTGGAAGGATTATCTTTTTGTTTATTTTTCTAACCTTAAACACCCTATCGCAATGAATGTAGTTTACAGGAATGGGAATGTGGAAGGCTTGTGGACTGCTGGTGTTAGTGATCCATTTTCATTTATCTCAAAAATGTCTATCGTCTCAATACCAAGAGGATGGTATTTTGAATATATTGATAGGTGTGGATCGTGTTTCAGCTAGAGCATGGCTATTTCTTAGAGGGAACTCAAACAGATTCTTTATTTTCCTGAATAGATATCCAAATCAAATCGTTCTACTCTTCATCAATTATCGATTAAAGTTGGGAACCTGGAGCAGTCCTTCACTCAGTGCATTGAAAACTTGGAAGCAGAGTGCCAATTTTTAAGAAACTTGATCATACCTCGGCCCATTCAATCTCTTTTGATATACGTGGTGTTTGTGACCTCTCATCAAGGGACTTTAGAAGATGGAAAAGGGGGATTGGAAGCAATTCCTATGGATATTGAAGAATATTCTCCACAACAAAATGGAGTGCAGGGGGTGCAAGACCGTGGATCAATAGTTAACTAATGTGTTTCAAAATCATCTTTTTGTTCGAGCAATTTATCAAGAAATACTCTAATCAGGTAGTGTGGATGTATATAAAGGCAGTACATATATTTTTCAGTGTTTCAGGAGGCATAGATACTTTGGAAATATTCTGCATCTTTGTAAAATAACTTCTATTTTTCATTATTGCGTCGGCAAGGCATTTTATATAATATAAAAGCATCATTTTCCTTTAAAAAGTAACAATGGTTGACAAGAACCTAATGATTCGGTGTTGGTTTTTTCTTATGTTTTCTTTTTTGGTTTTTTCCTATTGCATAAGAAGCTTGACATTGCTTTGAAAATGCCAATATTTAAATGGTTATGTTGTTGCATGTGATCTTGAGGCTTAAATCTGTTTTGAGTAGATTTTAGAAGGAAATTGTGGCACCTATAGAGTGTTACTTTTGTTTATTGTGGAATGTTAGTTAAGATTGGATTTTTGGCGTATTCCTTGATCATATTTGAATTTGTGCATGAGTTGACTTTAGCACTTACGTCTTTCCTAATATGATTTTTGAAATTGTAAATTGAATCTACATTGTACATCTTAGGTATTGACAAAAGGGTATAATATAGATTGAATGTGTTCGATGGACAGAGCCATAAATTAATGTATGGAGGATGTAGTTGTTTTATGGATGAGATTTCCATATTGTTATGTGAGTTATGGAAGTAACTCTTTAGATATGTATATGTTGAAGAATTGGTGTTGATGAATATCACATACATAGTTATATTTTTTAATATGGTTTGGTGTATACTTGAGGATTAAATGGAATACAGATTCGTCATCTAAATCTAGTTACGATATGGATGCTTCCATGCTCTACCAATCTCACTTCTAAATCACAATCCAAATTCAATAGAATAAATTGACATATTTTAATTGCCATAGTATGGTGAGAATATGTGGTTATGATCTTGTGCTCGTGCATGTATGGATGCTTGATTACCTTGGGGGTATGTTGTTAAGGAAAGGTCTATGTTATGGGACTAGAAGACAAATAAAGGTATTTTTGTATTTAACAATATCATGTTGAATTGTGCATATAAACTTTTAAATTAGAGTTAAGAATATATGTGATACTGAAAATTGGATATAAAGAAATTAAAACAAAATTTTCTTTTGGAATGCAAGATGCAATGGAATTGTGAAAACAAGTGATCTGAAAATGAAGGCTGACTTGTTATGCTATGCAAGCACCCTCTACTTCATTAAAAGTAAACACAGGACCTTCTTCATGTGTTAAAATATACAAGATAGATTATGTGTTAGTTCATGCTTCTTCCTTTAAATGTTCATGTGTGAGAAATTGTTGGATTTAAATGGTTAAATATGTGCTTTAAGCAAATATACAGCAACATAACTTGCAGCAAATAAACCATCAAACTCACAACAAAAACAAGATGATAAAGGATTTCACCCCTCTCCGGGCTACATCTCCTTGAGCCTCCATTAATGGACTTGGCTCTCACAAGTTAATTGCCGAAGATTCTTTTTACAATCTGTTACTCAAATCAATGGAAATTATTATTACCATTGGGATCATATGCATAAAAACCCCAAAAGCTGACTAATAAAACTTCACGAAAACAGATCATGCTTCATCCGGGCATGACCTCTTCACATGTGGCCTTAAGCTTCCACAGGCTTCTCTTTAGAAAAAACACCTATAAAATTCCTCAAATGGATCTGAAACCTATCCCAAAATGTTCATAGCATAACAATTAACCAAAAATGACTATTGAGTCACAGAAAACAAACTTGGACTCACCAAAACATGACCTCAATCAATGAGGGGCTTCAAGCTCCCTTAAGCAGCTTCACGAAACTTAAATGGTTAAAACCTACAAATAAGAAGGCTTCAAATGGATTTGAAAATAGTGCCAGTGGATTCTGAACGTCAAAAACCCCTAGTTGGGCTTTCGGCACCTCATTTGGCAAAAAAATGAAGATAGGCCTCCTTCCATTCTCTTCATTCAAAAGCGTGTTGTCTACAGTTGCATGCTTTTAGATTACGACCAAGAATAGGGAGATGGAAGGACACCGACAAGACCTGATCTAAGTTCCCTCCCCATACAACCTGGCATAAATACAAAAAGGACTAAGTTTCGCTTGAATGAACAAGTGACAAGTGGTGGCATATGGTTGCATAACTGTTTAAACCAAATCCAAATTCCTTCCATAGCTTCGTATCCATATGCCAAACATGTGCTTGTGGTCATATGTATAAAGTGTGACCGGGGGCTGTCCATTTAAATAACCCAAACTCCGCGTGCAAGTGTAGCAAGTGGTCATATGTTTAAAACATATAAAACATGAGGTTTAAATCATTGGAACACGCACACACATATATAAATGGTCATATGTAACAATACAACCGCAGGCTCCATTACATATTCGTGTGCACACGTATATACAATGGTCATATGGTGAATAATACAACCGCGGGTTGGGGCTAAGCCCGAGCCCGACCGTATAACCATACAATAATGTAAACTTAAATACATTTTGAACCATTTATATAATAAGTCACATAGTGTGGTAGTGCGTTGGTAGGGAGGACTTTGTAAACACTTTGCATTGTGGTGGAGGTCTGGGGTTCGAATCCCATGAACTCCAAAACTTTTAACCTACCATCCAATGACAGGGTGCCATGTGGTATCCCTTGACTGGGCCACGTGGTACCAAATCACTAACCAAAAATTTCCACGTGTCGAAACATGATTCTCACAAATCTGCCAATAGATGATTTCCATGTCGGTGATACGTAATGCCACATCATCGGTGAAACTCTGCCATGTCGACTGTCGCGATTTGTGGATCAGCGTCCATTTTTTACATGTTTGACGATTCGAGCGGTCATTGATATCTATCCTCGGCGATGCGACGACTTCGCGGAGTTACGTGGATTCATGGCCCGGCCCGAGGGCTTCTGGCCTTGGATTGAACGACTGGTCGAAACGCGGTGGTTTCAGGCTAAATTTTGACCTTGGTCCCGATTTTTGATCCGCATGCTTCTAGCGAGAAAAGGATTTTGGACCCACAAAATGTGCCGATCATGCAATAAATTCAATACTCTTCTGCTTTCAAGTTCTATCAAGTTGATTCTGCCGAAAGTCTTTTGACAATCACTGGATACTTTGACATGCCTTGTACTGCAACCGGCTATGTCCCTCAACCATTGTTCTCACGGACGCACATTACATTGTTCTCTCTATGCGGGCGCCAACCTTCCGCGAGGAATCAAGTCCCCTTATACGAACTCACCCAGCGTCAACACAATGCGGCTCTCAATGGTTTGCAAAAAACTTTCTACGACATCTTGTCACAAGCCAAGAAAACCATCAAATCTGAAAACAAATTATACAAGACCGAAAATGATGCCAACAAAGTCTTTCTCTTCAAACAAACATTTGCATTTTGTACTTCATCAAAGCACATGGTGTTTTCCTGCATCTCGATGTGCACTCAAAATCAGCTTACAAACCAACAAACACCATCTACTAAACACAGAGTCGAGAAAACATGATCGACACAACATGATGCGTCAAGACAACTTGTCGACCTGAAATTAAAGGAAACTCATTTGAAACATCAACCTTCCCAATGACAGGATCCAGCAAACATTTTAATCATGTTGCAATCATGAGTCATTCATGATGAATTATCACCAGGTTCACTGCTTATACATACACAAAACAAATGCATGTGCACGACTCTTCAACTCTCCTTCTGGTACAAACATAAGTACATAAAACCAAAACATGTGGAATTTTTGTAAGAGTTGAACATGAAAAAGATATATGGCTGTAACAAATGAACATCATACACATCTTTTTACATCCTCCTGACGAAGTTGTGCAGCAACAAGAATGCCTTCCGCAATTGCATTCACGTGCAAACTTGCATCATACAATTTATGATAAACTACTGCAACTTATCATACTCTCAACAAGAAGAAGCGCATGATACAAAAGTGCATTTAAAACAGAAAATGCAAGCCTTACTTGCTCAAGAGATCCAACCATTTCTTACCAAGCCAACTCAGCGGTGACTTTTACGCTAAAAAATCATCCTCTTGTGAATCATCTTGACTCGCATCGATGATGGAATCTCCTCTTCCATTCTTGCAACCTCTTTATCCATCGCTGTATATTTGTGGATGAGGTGGTTGGATCACGATATCCAACATTAGAAGTCAATGTGACCGGCTACGACTTAATGAGTGCAAATCTTTTGCATCCTCTTTTCCGTTGTCTTTGCTTGTAAAGAGTTTCTAAAGCGGTTAATCTTTTCCAACGTTTTGAAACATGATGGTTATATAAAAACCTAATATGTACATGGATTCTTTCTTCCATTTTGACATATAAATTTATCATGCTTAACATAATCAAAATCAATGATAAAAGCGGTATACCTTGAACATTCACTTTTATTACCTCTTTGAGGAGGTGAATTTGAAGAGTTACAAACTCTCCTTTGAATACCATCCAATAGTGTTCTTGTACTCATCATTGTCACAACTCTTTTTTGTTTCACACATTCGCATTCATCTTGAATACAAGCCTTGCATGCTAGAGGGATTGAACTTGAAACAAAAGTTCTTGAATTTTCACCTTTATAGCCTTCTTGAGGGAGGTGAACTTGAATCAAAATTTGTTCTTGGAACTTTTCCCTTGTCTCTCCTCGACTTTGGAATTTTCTCCATCTCTTAGTTCATATCAAGACCACAATACTTGGGTCTCTCTTCAACAACAATAGGCTCCACAATTCCTTGTGCATGCTTGCTCTAACCTCTACCTTCATAGCCATTTTTAGCTTAATAGCGGACCCTATTCCTCTTGTGTGATTTTCAAAACACCAAAACATTCATCTTGAGAGGTTGAAGATAAACTAACATTACATACCTTATGTTCATTGGAGTGCTTGGTAGGGGTTTCCTTTGCCTCATGGAGTTGAATCTCCATCTCATGCAACTTTTCAAGAGTTGGTCTTTCTCCTCCTTGGCCATCAGCTGCTCTTCAAGGGCAATGCTCTCTCTTCTTCACATCTCTTCATCACATCTCTCATGGTTAGAATCTCCTTCCAACATCTCTTTGTCAAAGAACTTTGGTTGCTGAAGATATGTGAGAACTATCAATGTTTGAAGCTTCCTCCATCCTTCAAGATATCAAACTTCAACAAAACTTACTGCAAATACCAATAGCTAAATCTCAAACTATCAATGGAAATACATGAGCAAAAAAAACTATGCTCTGATACCACCTGATCTGAAATAGAAGGTTGACTTGTTATGATATGCAAGCACCCTCTACTTCATTAAAATAAACTTTATGGGACCTTGCTTCATGTGTTAAAATATGCAAGATAGATTATGTGTTAAGTTCATGCTTTCTTCCTTTAAATGGTCATGTGTGTGTGTGAGAAATTGTTAGTTTAAATGGTTAAATATGTGCTTTAAATAAAAACACATAAACATAACTTGTAGAAAATAAACTATCAAACTCACAACAAAAACAAGATGATAAAGGAGTTCACCCTCTCAGGACTTCCATCTCCTTGAGCCTCCATTAATGGACTTGGCTCTGGGATTAATTTGTCAAAGATTATTTTTACAAAGTTGTTTCTCAGCTCAATGGAAATTATAACTGTACCATTGGGATCATAATGCATAAAAACCCCAAAATGACTAATAAAACTCTGAGAAAGCGGATCATGGTTCATCCGGGCATGACCTCTTCTACATGTGTATAGCTTCACTGAGATTCTCTTTGGAAAAAACACGTAAAATTCCTCAAATGGATGAAACCTATCCCAAAATGTTCAAAGCATAACAATTAGCAAAAAAAAAAAAAAAAAAAAAAAAAAAAAAAAAAAAAAAAAAACACCAAAACATGACCTCAATCAATGGGGGCTTCAAGCTCCCTAGAGCTTCTGAAACTTCAATGGTTAAAAACATGCAAAATAAGTCTTCAAATGAGTAGTGAAAAGCAGTGCCAATGGATTCGAATGTCCAAAAACCCCTAGATGAGATTTTACGATACCTCATTTGGCCAAAAAATGAAGAAGATAGGCCTCACTGCCATTCTCTTCCTTCTTAACCTAACATCTACGGATTCCATGAAAAGCGCGCACTTTTGGTACGTTCGATAAGAACACGCTCAAATTCGTGCTAAAACCTAGCACATGCGCGCTGGCCGCATAAGCTACATTGCAAGCTGTAGGATGGTTATGGGTGTGCTAGCTACTTGCCAAGACCGGTCACAAGTTCCTCCACATACGACCTGGCAAATACGAAAAGGGGCTAGGTTCCAAGAGCGAATGAACAAGTGACAAGTGGTGGTCAAATGGTTGTATAACCGTTTTAAAAACCAATTTATAACACCCGCGCTCCAAATATTATGGTCATATGTTAATATATAGGACCAGGGGCTATAATATTTAAATAACTCCATTGTATAAACCCGCGTGCTCATTTGATATGGTGGTCATATGTTTAAAACATATAAAACCGTGGTTTAAATCATTGGAACCGCGCACATATATAAATGGTCATATGTAACAATACCCAGCAGCGGGGGCTCCATTACATATTCGAGCGCATTTGTATATACAATGGTCATATGGTGAATAATACAACCACAGGCTGGGGCTAATCCCCAGCCCAACCCCGCGCCAACCATATAATAATGTAAACTTAAATACATTTTGAACCATTTCTATAATAAGTCACATAGTGTGGTGCATTGGGACTACATGAAACACTTTGCATTGTGGTGGAAGTGCGGGCTTCGTCCATGGACTCATAAATTTTGAACTAACAACCATTTCCAATAACGGGGTGCCGTGGCGACCATGGCCCAAAACCACGTGGCGCAAAACGCGCAAAAGAGTGATGCCACGTGTCAATACATGATTCGCCCAAATATGCCAATAGATGATTGCCACATCACCAACTTCCATGTCAATGTACATCATGCCACTTCATCGGTACAGACTCTGCCATGTCGACACAATGCAATTTATGCCGATCGGCGTCCATATTTTTACACCTTGACGATTGAGCAGGATCGTGATATCTCTACGCTCGGCGTGCGTGCGAACCAAGCGAGTTGCGTTGTATTACATTGATGACGAGGGATGCGCACCGTTCATTTTGAGAACAGTATAGGAACGTTGATTTTTGAGAGCTAAATTTTGACCCTGGTCGATTTTGACAACAAGCACCACGGGGAATGAAATAATGGGTTTTCATTGTATGAATTTGAACACTAGCATATATTAGTTGATTAGTGTAAATTAAAAACATTAAGCATGATGTGTTGTATCTAATTATGCATGTCTTGATTTATGAATCGATGGATCTTTATGGCTATCTATGAAGTTAACATAGGACTAGTTGTAGCTTGGTGAGCTCTAAAATGCATAAGAATGAGATAGTAATCTATGGAAACAATAAGTGAAGCTGATAATTGATGCTTCATATAAAGGTAATGATCAACATGTGGAATGAAAAATCAACAATGATTGAATTGGGTAAGTGACTTGTTTTTTATTAAACGATATCTTGAATATGATGTCTCGGTTTATGCTATGTTAAGAGTTGTCCAACATTTTCTAGTATATCATGGAAATATTAGCCATAGGTTCCATGGGTAGTATGCTCTTGTTTTAGTGTAACTAATTATTCTCGAGAAAGGATATAGTTTATGCTCTTGTTTTAGTGTAACTAATTATTCTCGAGAAAGGATATAGTTTATGGTTTTGCATTGATTATGATGTGGCTATGAATTGGACATGGAGGGAATCTATGTCTGGTTGAGTATGAATGATATGCTTAAAGATAACATCTCTTATGTGGATGAAACTTAGTCCCATTTGAGCTTAGATAATAGACATTAAAAATCATAAAAAAAAATGATTTTAGTTCTTGTTAACTAATAATGATGTGTACTTTAGATTCTCTCTAAATGAGAAATTGAACAAGGGTGAGATCTCACTCTTGGTGAATTATGGTGTTGCAATTGTAAGGCAGTCTAGATGATTATATGGCATGCAGAATGCAAAGGATAGCTTTATTTGGCTTATTTGTATCTAGAGACATGATTGTATGGGTAGCTAGTGGTCCTGGTAGAAGCTTGTAAGCTTAAGAAAAGGAAATGATAATAATAATATTAAATTTCCCTTGAAATTCAAGAGATCTTAATCTTATCTTCAATATGGAAATGTCTTTGGTGATAAACTAAAACTATGTGAATAAAGAAGAGGATTCATAATCTTGTGGAGTTTATTGTTTTTATAAGTTGCTTGACGTTTTTGCATGTGTATTAAGGTTTATTATTAGACTGGCCCTATTACATATATATTTACACATTACATGTACAATTAACCCCATATATGCCCCCCCTTGGGGTCATATCATATACATTTAACCCCATATATGCCCCCTTGGGTTCATATCAAAATCCATGTTATGGAAATGTTTCGAATGGGGGTTGTATGCAACCCTATCTCACTAAAATTAGAATTATGATTATGCCTGAACATTGAACATTGGTAAAAGGTGTTAAGTTATAGTTATGAAGGATTGTGAATATATGGTTATGAAAGACAACATGTGTCTATTGTCTCGCTTGATTCACTATAGTTTTTATATAAATTATCAATTGTTAGTATGCAAGCTTGATTATATGATGGAAAGAACCATCAATGTCATGTATATGATTATATGCTTATGAAATTGACTTATAATCTATTTGTGGCTTAGTCAATTCAAAATTAGTATAGCATGAGGAAGAATTCTACTCATATTGTGCGAAGTAACAAGAAAAAAAATGTAATAATTGAGGCTTGGAATGTGATATATCTTATAAGGATTTATAACTTGATATGATATGGTTAACTATATGCTTCATTTTAGTAGGGTATGTTGATTTGTATGTCAAACTTGTCTACTATGACATGGATATGCTTGTTACTTGTTGTAATAACTAGTATGTTTTGGCTTCATGGAGAAGTTTGCACTTCATATAAATGTGAATTATGAATATGGCGTGAGGCCATGGATTTAGCTCTTATGATATTAAAATGATGCATATATGGTTAAATATCTTATTGTGTGATCTGATTTGTATAGCACGAGTCTTTTGTAACTACATAAAAACTTGGGGCCAAGTTTTGTTCAAAGGGTGGGAGTATGTAAGGCCCCTCTTTGCCTAACTATGCTTTGAGAAGGATTATGAGGTTAATATAACGGTTGACTAAAGAGTTTAGTGACCAACTTCTTGACTAATCTATATATATGTGATATGTGGAATGTACTTGATTGACATCATGTGGGGAGGGTAACAATCATTCCTCCCAACCTCCCAAGTTACATCCAGTGGAAATGATGATGATTGTTTTATTGAAATCAACTTTGATTTATCAAACCCCGCTAAGACAAAATGGTAAGAAATTAATTGTGTTACATTAAAATGTAATTTTAGTATTTAAAAAGATTGGAGAGAAGCTTTCCCAAATCTCCATAAGATGAGTTAATAAGTTAGGAAGGGTATTATTGTTACAAAAATTTTAAATTGGAATTTAATGTGGGCATACCCACGACATTCTAAGAGAACCTGTCTTTTATCATCCACCTTCTTAGTATCACAAAGATGATAAATTATCTTATACCACGACATTTTACGAATTGTCCAATGCCCTACTTCACTATGGAGCTCATGAAAGTTTGTCCTTATTAAACAATGTTGATTTTCTTCTTTATACTTAGTTATAACAAAAATATACTTTTCATCTTCTCGATTAGGGTTAATGAACTCTTTATAGTATCTTAATTTCCTCTTATCCTCTAATTCTTTATCAGCCCACAACTTCTCCTTAAATTTAGAGGTGATGTTGTTTTTATTGGTATTCATATTTTGTAAACTCGCCTTCTCCTCTATTCTCTAAAGATTTAACAAGGACTTGGAATATTTATGCCAACTCCTCTTATATTGCAAGTGGCTTTCACTGACGTTTGAAGCAATCTTAGGAAGCCACCTATCTTTCAAGTTAGTTTTCCTAGTCATATCCTATCCTTAATGGGTAAAAGACCATTTTTTATGAGAAGGATAGGATAGGGCGCAAAACTTTTAATTTTAAAATTTTAAAATTGGATTTAATCGATCTCCCTCCATAATTATCTAAAGAAATTATCGTCCCAAACTTCACATCCATATAAAATAAACAAGAATAATGAGAATTTGTAAAAAAAAAAAAAATTCTTTCTCACAACCACAAATTTACGATTTATAATTATTTTCAAAACGAATTATTTTATATACATAAAACAAATGTCTTGTTGTTGGTCATGGGAGTCTCTTGACCCCCTTAAGATTAGGCCCCATAATCCAGATCAACACTAATTGTTATTTAAAATCATTAAACTTTAATTAAACCTTTTTTTTAATAGGAATAAAACAATTACCATGTGACAAAAGAAAATGGAGTGGACCATCCAAATTTAAATATTAGAAATAAGATATATGTGATTTTAAGTTGAGTAATTTTTAAAGTTATAATACGGCCCACTTAAATAGGGTTAAATAAAGTTTTGTTATATATATTTATATATATGAAAATATGATGGTGTAGATTATTTTAAAATGAACTATTTTAGAATAAAGTTTTTTATTAATAAAATAAAATTTTACTTTTCAATTATATATTTTTATGTGTGTCTATTGGATATAGTTTGGGTTGTTGGGAGGTTTGATTGTTACCCTCCTCACCTAGGTTAAAATCTTTGGAGTGACATGGTGTGCCCTTAAATAGGTCTATAAGATGTTCTTGTTGTTGAGCCCCCAATATTCTGAAATTGTTGGGTCACCCCATGTTCTCTCAAGGATTTCGGGGAGGTTTTTCGTGGATGTAGCAAGCAACGTGTTCTCTCATGGATTTCGGGGAGGTTTTCCATGGACGTAGAGAGCTTTGATATTCGATGTAGGTTACAATTAGTTCAGACACTTAATTGGTTGTATGAGACCCCTTTATTGGTGGGATAAGGGACCCAAGGGACCCCCTCCATGAAGATATACATACCCTACCCTCTCTGAATTTGAATTCATAAACTCTTACGAAGAAACACATTCTTAACCATTAAACCCACTCAAATTGTATATCCCACAATTTATAATATATTATTTAAATTATATATAAAATTACAACATTACTAAATACAATATATTATTCCTATAGATGACTAGGGAAAGTTTCCACATTAATTGTTTTAAATGATTTATATTTAGATTGAGAAACAAAATATATTAAGAAAACTTCAAATTACTCAAACTTATCATTATGATTCAACCAACTAGCAATCAATTGTGTACAAGTGTCGTTTCAAAATATAGTGAAGCAAAAATTTTGGAAGTGAACTTACCACTTAACTAAGTGGGAAGGTACACGCAAATGTTAAATCTAAGATGCATGTGCTCTCAAACAAAATTTTAGGAAGTAATTTTTAAAGGTATAATATATTTATTTAAGTAGTATATAACATTATCTTAAAAACCTTGGTGTTTTTGTTTCAGTAGTTTGATGAGGACATTAAGATAGGATTATGATTTTAAATATTAGGAATTTGATCTTTAAATTCTATTACGAGTATCCATTGTTTGAGTGACGATGGACCTTTTGTGCTAGTTGAATGATTTTTTCTTGTTGAAGCTTTCATTTTATGTTTCCTAGGATTGATGTGAGATAGAAAGGGTGTTAAAAATCGGTATACCTTATGTATTTTTTTTGTTAAATCAAAACTTGAAATTGACTTGTTCATTAATGGTCAACGATGTTTGACAACCAAGGGTGACAGGTGTGGGGGGATAATCTGTGATCACGAAGGGGATACTATTGTCCACTATGCTTGGGGGTTAGGGAACACTTCAAACAATACCTATGTGGCATATGCTCTGTGGCAAGGTGTTATATTAACAAAACTTAGAGGCCTTTGGAAGTTGGTTATATTGGGTGACTCCATGATTGTGATTGGGGATCTTATCAATCACAATGACAATGGAACTAAGGCCATTCTAGGTGCAATTTCTTGGGATCTCAGTCTTATAAAGGAGTTCAGAGACTATAATTTCTTCCATATCAAATGTGAGTTAAACAACCAAGTTGATCATTATGCTAAAGAAGGATCCTTGCTAGGAGAGGGTGTATTCATTGTCAATGGTGATATGGGTTATATGCACATTCCATAGTATTGATGGGGATAATTAATTTAAATTATGGATAGTAGCTAGTGCATTGGGTTTTTCACGAGGTCGGTTTTCCTTTTCATGTTTACGAAGAACTAATCATGGATAGCATTTATGTTCGCTTGTGTGGGTTGGGGTTCTTCAATGTCTCATTTTTTGTCATGGATCTCATTCTCAAAGGTTCCACTAGATTTGGTGCAGTTTCTTGAAGGTGGAGAAGTGCAGGTTGGTTGGAGATTGGATCAGAAGGCGCTTGATGTTGGAGGATTTCCATTCGTCGATCAGGTTATGTCTAGTAAACTATTTTTTTCTTGCATTATGCTCTTCGTCCGTGATTTTGAGGTGTTTGTGTTGGATACTGAAAATCTAGGTTTTGTTTATCTTTTAAGTAGTAACTATGGTATGAGGGCTAGTTTTTTGGAGATATATGTCCTATGTTCTGTCATTCCACTGTCATTTCTTCAAAATTTGTTATTAATATAAGAAGAATGAGAAGTATTGGTATCTTTTATCATATTTTTGGTGAGGATGTTGAGGGAATCCCTAGCTCAAATTAATTTGGGTATTATCATACAACAAGAAGTTTCGCTTGGAAGGATTATCTTTTTGTTTATTTTTCTAACCTTAAACACCCTATCGCAATGAATGTAGTTTACAGGAATGGGAATGTGGAAGGCTTGTGGACTGCTGGTGTTAGTGATCCATTTTCATTTATCTCAAAAATGTCTATCGTCTCAATACCAAGAGGATGGTATTTTGAATATATTGATAGGTGTGGATCGTGTTTCAGCTAGAGCATGGCTATTTCTTAGAGGGAACTCAAACAGATTCTTTATTTTCCTGAATAGATATCCAAATCAAATCGTTCTACTCTTCATCAATTATCGATTAAAGTTGGGAACCTGGAGCAGTCCTTCACTCAGTGCATTGAAAACTTGGAAGCAGAGTGCCAATTTTTAAGAAACTTGATCATACCTCGGCCCATTCAATCTCTTTTGATATACGTGGTGTTTGTGACCTCTCATCAAGGGACTTTAGAAGATGGAAAAGGGGGATTGGAAGCAATTCCTATGGATATTGAAGAATATTCTCCACAACAAAATGGAGTGCAGGGGGTGCAAGACCGTGGATCAATAGTTAACTAATGTGTTTCAAAATCATCTTTTTGTTCGAGCAATTTATCAAGAAATACTCTAATCAGGTAGTGTGGATGTATATAAAGGCAGTACATATATTTTTCAGTGTTTCAGGAGGCATAGATACTTTGGAAATATTCTGCATCTTTGTAAAATAACTTCTATTTTTCATTATTGCGTCGGCAAGGCATTTTATATAATATAAAAGCATCATTTTCCTTTAAAAAGTAACAATGGTTGACAAGAACCTAATGATTCGGTGTTGGTTTTTTCTTATGTTTTCTTTTTTGGTTTTTTCCTATTGCATAAGAAGCTTGACATTGCTTTGAAAATGCCAATATTTAAATGGTTATGTTGTTGCATGTGATCTTGAGGCTTAAATCTGTTTTGAGTAGATTTTAGAAGGAAATTGTGGCACCTATAGAGTGTTACTTTTGTTTATTGTGGAATGTT
>SNQJ01S0139898.1:0-14022 GCA_010110895.2 Picea sitchensis | reverse complement strand
AAGAACACAAGATGTATGTACAATTTTATTTTTATTACGGACTACAATCCTTGGGTTTATCAGCAACAACTGAATAGAGTACAACTCTACAAGAGCACCATCTCTATAATGCAAGACTCAACTTACACCCTCATCACCAACTGAGATGAGGCAACAATCCTCAACAAATATCAATCTGTCAACAGGTACGCGACCTGTCAGTAGTGCATCATGCGTATGTACGTGCTCTACCAGTAATACAGCTTGTGTATGTATGTGGCTAGTCTGTATGTGGCCAGTCTGTACTACAACCTGCGTATCACATATTAGTACTTAGGTTTTTCTCTTCACGATGAACTCAGATCCTCTGCAACCTTCAATAACATTCTCTTTTGTATCTCNCACAACACATCCAATCTCTCCAACAACTTACTCATGCTCCTCAACAATACAATATGAATGCTACTTAATCATGTATAAGAAATCAGCATACAATAGGAATCATATCAGCATTGAATCATAAGAGTGTTTCTCACTCTATCAACCAACACAAAACCACATCACAATAGCCATACCAAGAATGCCTTAAGCATCCACCACACAACAAGCAAGAGTATCCATCAAGACAACAATGTAACCATACCAGAGTTTCTATGGCAGATCTGAGCCCATAGAATGTAGATCTTGAACCTTCTTCAGTCTTCAAGAGCCTGTCATCAGTTCACACACAAGTCTTCATGACTTCATCCACTGTACGCACCCTGTCCTCATTCAACCCATGTATGTACATGCCCTGGCTCACTGTAGCCCACGTATACCTCAGAAACAAGGGTTTCTGAACTTATGAGACTTTTTTCATCATGATCTCAGACTTGCTGAAACTTTGATGTGTCCATGAGATCCTCCAGATCTCCTCTCTCTCATAATAGATCTTCAATACATGCTCAAGAGATGCACAAGATATTCACACCAAAGATGATTTTAACAAGAGACCCTTTCCTCTTATTTATACTCTCCAAGTAGCTTCCTTAGAAGCATCTTCTAGGTCACTTAACCCACTTCTAGGTCACTTAACCCATTTCTAGGTCACTTAACCTATTTTCCTCATTTTTAGGGTTAATCACTTTCCATAATTAGAAAGTTCTCCATTTAAATATTCCTCCTTGACTTTGTCACTTTTCCTTACCATTAAATAATAATTTCTTCTTTGCAATCTCTTTGACTTCTTTGAGCTTTTGGGGCTTCAAACCTACAAATGAGGGTCCTCCAACTTCGTAAGGCCATAACTCTCAAACCATGAGGATTTATGTGACATTCCACATACCACCGGAAATGGCATGACAAGCACTATACATATAGGATAGTTTCACCAACAAATTCACTGATATTCATCTCAATATTCCACATATAAGCATGGGTTCCCCAACCATACTTCTAGGATAACTCAACCGTAAAGAGTCTTCCCATGAGGTCTTTCACCATAAGGGGACCACTTTGGAGTTCATCCGTTTATACACCTTATCAACCATGATAAGACAATAATGATTCATTTTTGCATCCATCCAACAATACATCATACCAATGACATCATATGACTATGATTCCACTTGACATACTTCATCAATATACCATGATAAGACATGTATACATCAAACCTTTGACCTTTGACATCATTCAATCATCCTTAGGCATCAATCAATTTCTCGGCATCAATCAATCAATCATCCTTTGACATCAGTCAATCACATGACATCAATTAATTAAACCTTTGGCATCAACGACAACATGATCCAACAGTTTTTGCATGTGTATTAAGGTCAAGAAATAAGGCATGAAACAAAAAGGGTAATTAGGATTAACAGTTGGAAATCATAGATGATTTATTGTTGGAAATCAGGTTGATTTGTAATTATCACGACGAGTATTTTATTATTAATAACCTATTCATGTATGCATGTAAGTTATCCTTGATTGGAAGCTTGAAAATTGATATTTTTGGATCAAAGACTTATGATTGATTCATTAAGGTATTGTTTCTTAAGTAAGAGAATAAAATGATGCTAATAACTACACTAGAATTAATGTTTATCAGAATAAACCAGAAGTGCACTCCATATACACCAATGTGAGCATGGACCACAAGTCCAAGATAGATAAGAGAGATAAGTTACACAATAAATCCTTAGAGAATAGGAGAACCTCCTCCAAATAACCAAATACCTTCATGCATCACAATTCACATCCCTCAAAAATGAATACATAATCTCTATATATACATATTCACCATTGCACATGAGGCCCCTTTATTATTAGACCGACCCTGTTACATATATATTTACAAATTACATGTACATTTAACCCCGTATATGCACCCCCTTGGGGTCATATCATATACATTTAACCCCATATATGCCTCCCTTGGGTTCATATTAAAATCCATGTTATGGAAATGTTTCGAATGGGTGTTGTCTGCAACCCTATCTCACTAAACTTAGAATTGTGATTATGCCTGAACATTGAACATTGGTAAAAGGTGTTAAGTAGTTATGAAGGATTGTAAATATATGGTTATGAAATACAACATGTGTCTATTGTCTCACTTTATTCACTATAATTTCTATATAAATTTTCAATTGTTAGTATGCAAGCTTGATTATATGATGGAAAAAACCATCAATTTCATGTATATGATTATATGCTTATGAAATTGACTTATAATCTATTTGTGGCTTATTCAATTCAAAATTAGTATAGGATGAGGAAGAATTCTACTCATATTGTGCGAAGTAACAAGAAGAAAATGTAGTAGTTGAGGCTTGGAATGTGATATCTCTTATAAGGATTTATATCTTGATATGATATGGTTAACTATATGCTTCATTTTAGTAGGGTATGTTGATTTGTATGTCAAACTTGTCTACTATGGCATGGATATGCTTGTTACTTGTTGTAATAACTAGTATGTTTTGGCTTCGTGGAGAAGTTTGCACTTCATATAAATGTGAATTATGGATGTGGTGTGAGGCCAAGGATGTAGCTCTTATGATATTAAAATGATGCAAATATGCTTAAAGATCTTATTGTGTGATTGGATATGTATAGCACGAGTCTTTGGTAACTACATAAAAACTTGAGGCCAATTTTTGTTCAAAGGGGGGGAGTATGTAAGGCCCCTCTTTACCTAACTATGATTTGAGAAGGATTATGAAGTTAATATAATGGTTGACTAAAGCGTTTAGTGACCATCGTTTTGACTAATCTATATATATGTGATATGTGGAATGTACTTGATTGAAAGGGGGGGAGTATGTAAGGCCCCTCTTTGCCTAAATGTGCTTTGAGAAGGATTATGAGGTTAATATAATGGTTGACTAAAGAGTTTAGTGACGATCGTTTTGAATAATCTATATATATGTGATATGTGGAATCTACTTGATTGACATTGTGTCAATCAAGTACATTCCATATATATATATATATATATATGCTTGGATCATGAAATGAATATTTATGGTGTTATCAAGTGTGAGTTTGTGAGGTGGACAAGACCTACAATAATTTTGGGTGGAGTTGAATGAAGGAAGAGAAAGGCTATGGAAGCCAAATTAAATGTTGTGAAATCTTAATCGAACCAATTGGCTTTCATTGATATTATGCTTCTTATATTTCATATCTACATGCATGTGATGTGACATGATTGCATTGATCTAAGTGGTGCAAGACATTGGTCACTTGAGGGGAACAAAGGTGGATATGGTTGTTTAGGAGAACTCTAGGTTAGGAGTCAAATAGTAAATATATATGGAGGGTAACTGGTAATATTTAGAAACTAATTAATTTGTTGCTTATCTGATATCGATCTACGTGATATGTGTGTGATTATTGCATGTGTAAGATAACTTTCTAGTGAATCCTTGATGGAGTGGAGTCTCAAATGAGGTGTGGAGTCTCAATAAATTTGTGGAGTCTCTATTTGTAGAATACATGGATTGTTATGATTAGGAGGCATGTAGTAGAGGTATAAATCCCTACTCCCCAATAGTTATACATTTCATATTATGAACTAAGCCATGTAAATAAAAGGGACCTTAGGGATGGATTAGTTAAGATTTCAAAGTAGCCACTTTAAGGGGACTCTTGAATATATTGATATTTTATTTAAAAGATGAATTATTTATTTAAGGAAAAAAATAATTAAGAAAAAAGGGGGCATTGACACCTCAAGGGGGTTGACGAATAATAAGGATTAAATGAATAAAATAAATGGTAAAAATCATATTTTTTGCATGAAGGGGGGTGAGGTGGCTAGCCTCACTAGGTCTATAAATACGTGGGAGAATCCATGGTTTGGGGGGTAACCTGGAGAGTATAGAAACGTTGTAGAAATTGTACCAGTGTGAATAAATTAACTGTAATGGTAAATATGATATGGAAGGAACTTAGCATTACGATTATGGATATTTACTAATAGATGGTAAAATCCATGTTGAGTATATTTTGCACCCAAAACAGGTTATGAACCCACATAGCTCGGGGATATCAAGAAAAGAATTTTTCCCTGGGTATGGTTGGGAGGAAACTGGTTGGCATGAGAGTTAGCTATGGCAAGGAAACTGGAGTTGATGGATGGATCATTGTTATAATTGAGGAAACTACATACTAATCAGAAATAGATGCAAATTGGGAGTAAGTATCTCTTGTAAATTGAAGTAAATTCTCTTCAATTATCTCCATTCAATTGAATTTTTATTATGTTGTCATGTTAATTGATATTGGTAGCAAACACTATAATTTTTAAATTTTCATATTTTATTAACCAAATGTGGATATGAATATTTGAATTTACTCTAAAGATATTATTTTTGAAACATTTTTTCTAGTTGAATTGGGATTGGAACCCATTATAACCATAAACAATGGATGGTTCTATATATGGTAGTTATGATCACACTTACTAGGTGAAAATTAGAATGATATTTGTAGTTTCCTAGAAACTCTAATTTGTGATTTTGTCTTTAGAAAAAAGTATTATGGTTGTAACCTTTGAGTATAAGTATTATGGGGAAGTACAAGCATTATGGCTATAGCTCTGAGTTTTGAATTCTATTTCATGGATGATGTATAATGCTAATGGTGGATGCATAAATCATTCCATAATTGTCATTGCATATGTTAATAAGAAAACCATCCATCTTGATCATACATAATAAAGGAAATAATTAAGATATTTCATTCTTGGGCATGCAATAATAGAGGTCAAAGATTAGTTGCAACTTTGAATGGGTAAGTCTTTTAGATGCCAAATCGATTTGTCACTTTTTGAATGACATGTTTTCCTCTCAGAATGATTTTGGGTTTGGACTTGTTCATAATGGATATGGAATGTTGAGTGGCTCTACATTAATTATCATAAACATGTACATGTTTGTTTTTATTTGCCAGGCTCTATTTGGATTGTAATACCCATGCATGTGATATATTTATCTTTATGTGAAATAATTTTGTCTCTCTTTTTATTGGAATACCCATGTATGTGATATATTTGCATTTATGTGAAAGAATTTTGGCTCTATATTGGATGTAATACTTATGTATGTAGTGTGTTTGTCTTTATGTGCCAACGAGCCTTAGCAAATCAGATGTTTGTGGCATACATCATTGCATATGTTAGAGATTTTTCTTTGGTTTTAGCTTGCAATGATAGTAATCAAGGCTTGTGATGAGTTGTTTCAGCCCATTCTTTGCATGAGAAAAGAGAGGGTTTCCTAAGGCCAGATCTTTTCACTCTTTTTCCCATGTGTGTGTGTGTTTGTGGGTGTGTGTCCCAAACTAATTCAATATAACACCCTTGAATTGAGAGACAATTTTTTTATTTATTGGTAAATTGATTGTTGCAATGTGCAAGGGTTGCATGTGTGGCTCATGAGTCAATAATTATGGAATTCATTCATTAATTGTTTGTGAAAATATTTGAATGAGAAATGTATGTGAAATTGGGAAAATAATTGAAATAGAAGTTAGAATTTTGTAACTACAAGAATGATTATGAGAATAAGGTGTAACCTTGTAGAAGAATGTTTCTCTTCAAGTCTTAGGAAATCTAGTTATGTATTTGATCTGTAAAATTTCATGGATACTCCACTAGATACTTCATCACAACAAATCTAATAAAATACTAAAGTATTTATTGTGAAGGTTAATTTCCTTTAGATCTCATACTCTTTAATTACTAATTTTCTTCTTAGAATGTATAAAATAGATGAAATGTCAAAAATAGAGAACATAAATAAATACTCACACACCATCCACAAATAATCATAAGATATAACTTGGGAAACCCAATACAGGATAAAATATAGCTAAAAGGTGAGGCCGCTCTGCGCTCTTTTCTTCAAATGCAAGTACAAAAAAGAGGCACTCTTTGTGGAGTTACCTTTGGCAATGTGGCATGTATAGATACTATAGAATCTATCCCCTCTATTATTCTCTCAAAATACCACTCTTATTTCTCTACTCAACTATGGAACAAATAAAGTGCTAAAGAATGAACTCCTTCTCCTCCTAGAAGCTCGGTATTTAACATCACCTGATAGTCATCTAGGGGTAGGGTTTTGACTTCCTCAACCCTCAATTGTGATAAGGTTTTGGACCTTCTAGAATCTTCTTGAAACTCCATACATAAATAACCCCATATATGTGAGTAATGGGGGTTGATGTGGCATCCACTCGTACCATGGTGGTCAACACGGTAGGCCAACTTGCGAGAGCCATAACATTTGCATACAAGCTCTAATTAACATGTTTTTTGCATCGTTGGAAAGGTCTTGATGTGTAGAATAGCTCCAAGGGGACCAAGATAAATATGGGAAAGTTTTGACTACAAAAAATGTCATTTGATGTCCAAAAATGGATCTGGAATGTTTCAAACCCCAATTTTCCAAACTGGGACCTGCCATTAAAATGACCCTACAAAATAATTACTACAATTTTTTCCACTCTGAAAGCATCAAGATGGGTGAAAATTTATATAATGATCTAATCCAAATCATACCTTCCCATTTAGGGAGGCTTTTGGTCCCCAAAATATTTACTAAATGAGGTGAGGATATTTTTCATCTACCTTCTACCTGGAGTGCCACTTTTCTTGCCTGGAAATTGTCCTTTCAACCCAATCTGCCAAAGGTCATTTTGCCCTTGTCTTGTAGTTCTAGACCTCTTCTGAAAAATTGTATCCTCTGCCAACTCTGCCTGAGCATTTAGTGCTAAGTCCTCTATGGAAGGTAGGACTTTCTCCTCCTCTTAATCTGTCATGGAAGTCTGATAGAGTTTCATATTCTCCACATGCACTATTGAGTAAATGTGCATGTATGGGGGTAGCATGAGTCTGTAGGAATTATCTCCCACCTTTTCCAATATCTCAAAAGGGACATAATGTAGAGCCTTTATCTTCTTACCAGGACCTTGTATCATTTCCTTATGCAAATATAACCAAACCATGTCTCCCACTTTGAATGACTTCTTTGTTCTATGTTGATCATGTATGGCCTTATACTTTTCCTATGACTTCTCCAACATCTCTTGTACTTGCAAACGGATTTTCCTAATCTTCTCAATATTTTTTTATGCTCTCAATGCATCTCTTGTGAGTTCCTCCCTCACTCCTCATTGTTGTCCATATACACCATCCAAGGGTGAAGGTGACAAATATCCAAAGCAAGTTTCAAAAGGTAACTTATCAATAGAAGTGTGAACTTCTCTATTATAAGTGTGTTGTATGTAGATCATATTTTCATCCCAAGTCTTCGAATGCTTTTGATTGTAACCCCTCAAAAGTTGCACCAAAGTCCTATTGACAAATTTTATTTTCCCATCTGTATGTGGATGGAATGTTGTAGATCTCTTCAACTTAGTGTCCATCTTCTCCCACAATGTAGTCCAAAATGTACTAAGAAATATGGTATCCATGTCTGAGATGATGCTCCTTGGTATCCTAAAGTGCACCTAGATATGTTCTAAGAACATGTTTTCTACTTCTTGTCCTTTGATGGTCTTTTTACTATTGGAACATGTGGTTCCATCATAAAACTCACCTTGTTGATTAAGGGAGTCAATCAATTCTTTGGGTTGATGACCGACTAAAGTCTTGGTTGAATGTGTCCACTTTAGATCCCAGATCCACTTTTTATGAACATGTACAACCACCTACATCCCATCATTGTTGGTTTGGTCCATGACTAGAACCTATTTATAGATGATCCTTTTGATTGGTCTATCATCATCGAGAGATTTCTTTATGCACTCTCATGGAGCGTGCTTGTGCTTCAATGCAACGGTGTCTTTGGACACCACCACTACTCTCATATACATTCTCTTCTACGGTTAAATGCTTGTCCGAACATGGTATCAAAGTTGTTGGTTGTGATCTTTGGTTCGCAGAGAACGAGATGAGAATGTGATAGTGTTGAAGCCACCTTGATCTCTTTTGAATGTGTGATATGAGTTATCAAGGCTGAAGGAAACCATTGTTTTTTTCTTACGCCCTAGCTGTCGTTCAGTAGATCTGTTTCACGGAGCTATTTTTCCCAAGCTGGTATAAATGTCGAATGGAGTTTTTAATAGAACTTGCATACGCTAAGGAATGAATTTGTAACCCTTTTTTTTCGGTCTCGACCCAACCAACAAAAAATGGATCGATTAACTTAATCGATCGAATCTTGGTGCACATGCAACCAACTGTGGTGAAACCCTTGACTAGTGTGCCATTTAGAGAGGGGTATCCGACCAATAACTTGATCCAACATTCAACAAGTGAAAATAAACCTTGATCGGTGAACCCTCAATTGGTGAACCCGACGTCATTTGACCGAAAGGCACGAGAAAGTGAAGTTGTCGACTCGACTTGCATTTGGTAAAGAACTCGACTTATTCGCATATTGCCCTAGCTCTTCTGGATATCTTCAACCTCACTGGTGAAGGAGAGGTATCCATCGATAAACATTTGACTTGAGACTCGACAGATCGAAGTATCCTCTCCAAGTCTTTTTCCATCTCAACTAAGTCAACTTCCTCTCTGGCTGGACGCGACCTGCGTACCTTTTTTTAATTTTGATTTTTGTTGCGTGGATCAATCTCAAGGGATACAAGTGATTGGATGTGCATGGCTCCACATTAATTACTCTAAATTAATTTCCTGAATAGAGGTCGATTTCTTATTGGAAATACATTGACTACTACCCTAGCCTTGGCATTGGTTCATTCGGAAATATACTAGAAAACTGATGTGGTGTAAGTCGATTGGTGAACCCTGACTCTTTGTTGTGGTCAATTTTCCTTTAAAACCATCATTTACATATTTTCTACCTTGGATCTCTCCTGCTATTGATGATGGGCATGTCGCATGTCTGATGAAGATGAATTTATGGTGCTTCAAAAATTGCAGGAGTTCATGAGAAGAAGGTCATTGCCTTGGAAGAATCTCATAATTGACTTTGCACAGAGGTCATTGACTTGCAAAATGTTGTTGTACAGTTGAAAACTGAGAATCAATGATTGAGAAGTGAACTAGAGACAACCCATACCCAGCTGGAACATGAAGTTGTCATTTTTCAAACCATCCTTTTGTAACGATTTGATGAGAAATCTAGGAAATTTTTTTACCTAGAACATACAATGGAGAATATTTTTTAGGATCTGATAGAGGATTTTTAAACTAAAATAGATCTTGTATATGATCTTGAGAAGGAAGTGAAAACTCTTTCTCAAAAAAAAAATGTTGTCTTGAAGACTAACATTTTCCAACTAGAAGAGACCAATACCCAGCTAGCAAAATAAGTTTCTCATTCGTAGGCCTGTGTCGATGAGATTCGTGAAGAAGTTGCTCCTCTTCAAGAAGATAAAAACCGTTTGTTTGATTAATATCATACATTGAGAGAAGATTATAATGCCATATTTCTGCAGCTGACTAAAAGGATGAAACTATTCAGGGCTTGTAGGATTGCAAATAGAACCTTGAAGAAGAAGTTTGTCGACTGCTTAATGTTGAGAAGAAGATTGTTGTTGAGCTACCAGGCTCGTCCATTTCTTCTCCACCCCCTAATTCTCTTGGTAAGAAATATGTTGTTGATTTATGCATTAAGACTAATAATTGTGTTGTTTCTTCCAGCTTTGAAAAACACACTACAGGTATATGGTCTCAATTGCTCAACAAGATGGGACACACCAGAGGATGACTTGGGAAGAATGGGCAGGGTATTGGTGTTCCTATTATGCCCGAGATGAAGACACCATGAATAGGTCTTGGATATGATGTTGTGGTTTCCTCCTTTCCTACACCTAGGCTTACTGCTACTAGGGAAGTTTTATTTGTTGCAAGTGGAGCTCAGACTAATTTTCCTTAAGAGCAATCTATTGTTGATTGTGTTGAAAAGATTGATGAGATGGTTGTTCCTAACATGCCAAAATCTAAGAATATTGTTACAAATTACCTTGTTGTTGATATGCCAAGTTTTTCTACTCCTGAGAGTATACCAAGACCTGAGCCATTTTCTCTTGATCATCCAACACATAAATTTGTGTCCTATTTTCATCCTTACTATTAGCTCTCTATAAACTTCGTTTGGCTGAGAAACGAATGACAGAGGCAACCTACAAACCAACTTTGAGGCCCAAAACTAGCCTTTTGGACCTGGAGAGGGCTCTCTCGGGAGACTTTGTCTCGGTATAGGATATGGATTTGAGCTATCAGATAGATTTAAACACCTTTGAAATAGTAAGCTCTGGTTATATTGGTGCAAGAGAGTAAGACCTTGGGCTATGGAGTTAGTTCGAAAAAATGATAGAAACAAATGACTCGGTGACTGAAATTGAGAGGATAAAGGCTAAGCGAGAAATAGTCTTCAGTGCAAAATCATTGTATGTGGTGGGAGAAGAACACATGAAGCAACTTGGAGCACCATTGAGGATGAGTTCGGAGTTAAATTAGAGGAAAACGGTTTGTCTAAATGGCGCGAATCCCAGGGCACTGCGCAGTGAATCCCAAGTTCAAAAATACGTTCCTATTTAGAAAGAAATAGATATGAATAAAGAATACAGGAACTATGTATGCAAAGAAAGGAAACAATACATCCAACTGCTACAATTAGAATCTTTTCATCAAGCTTCAGGACTTTTGCATTAAATTTCGATCGAGCTCAAACTACATTCAATAGTCACTGTCTACACTAGTTTGCCAACAAACTTGGCTTACATTAAAAATATAAAATATATAGGCAAGGGTGTTGCTTGGGTTGCCCTTCTCTCTAGCTATTGTCCCTAGAATTTAGGAAACTGAATGTTCTATGCTAAATGACTCTTCGCATGACGCCTTTCCAAAAATAGAAAACAACAACATTTGGTCGCATCATGACTGCTTGTATTCTTCCATGGGAATTTGGTTATCAGCGAGGTCTCATCATGGGGAGAGTGATGTGTCAAAGCCTTCCTTCGACAAGATATCTGAACGATCAATTAAACTGACAGGTTCCCACCATCTACTGTAACGGCCTTGATTTTGGTCGCACGTTGATTTGTTGGGGTGCGTGCACGGCGAGTGGTTGTTGACTATCATGACCGTTACCAAAACGACAAAATCGTCTAAGGGTGATGTCTCCTTCAAAACTGTCAAGATATACGCTCTATTTGATGACACAAGAATGAACTCAGTTAATCATGTTTCTTCTACGTGCTGGCAAGGGCTACACGGACTTTCTCCTCGGTCGCTTCACATTCTCTTAAATGCTCTGCATTCCTTTCTTCTGAAAACTTTTGTGTTTCACGCAGTTGTATGATTGTATCCTACGCCTCTATGAGTTGTCTCTTGAGCCACGTCATGTTTCCTTTGTGGCCTTGCGATGCTGACACTTCAAGGGTCTTTGCTGCTAACTGTTGTCTCATTTCCCTATTTTCCTGGTAAAGTTTAGGGATAGCGATTTTCACATGTTTTAGCTGTTGAGATGGCTCTCGAAGATTAGTGTCCATGGCATCTTTCCTCCTCATTGTTCTCCCACTTCCTCAGCGTGTACCTTCGACAGGTTCCAGCCGAATAGTGCGCATAAGTAATTCTTTGACAGCCTATTTTGCGTGCGGCTTGTTTGGGACTTGGGTTTCCCAAGCTTCCTTGTTCTTCCTTGGCCTGCCACTTCTTCAGGGTATCTATTGTTGGGGAGATAGGGATTCTAAAGTATTTCCTTCCTTCACAGATTCTTCCACTCTAGGCTCTATGTGGTGTGATATCATCACTTCCACGGGCAAGGGTAAAACTCCCTTTGGATCCTTGGGGGTGCCTGCTGTGAGTGAGAACAAATCCCATTCGCTTTGGGGCTCGGGCCTAGTGCTTCTACCACTTTGCACACCCTTTCTTATGTTTTGGGAGGTTTCCATGGTGCAACCCACATTTGTCTTGCGCATGGTGGATCTGGCAAAGGCCCAAGGTGGAAAATTTGATCTACCTGGGCTTGCGAGAAAAGATTACAAACAATGCAGAAACCTGATTTGCGAATAGAATGCATATAGAGCATATGGAATTTATAACAGAGAAGGCAAGAGGAGGAAACTTGCCAAGGGACATTGAATTCATGGCGATTGGATGTTCTGAAACGGACTGCAAAATTTTCATAGCACATCCGCGCGTGTAAAGTACAGTTGATAAGGGCTGCAAAGCATACATGATATGAACGCCATGATTTTTTATTCTTCCAACCTTCATAATGAGCCAATAATGGTTATTGTACTTGCCAATGCGACTTCTATTAACAACTTGCCTAGAACTGGGGCACGTAGAAACTCCCTTTTTGATAGGATCTGACTCTTTGGGAACAGACTCGTACTATTTATGCATGTTTGGACTCTGACATCCCTTCCCAACTCCAAGGGCCAACCAACCACCTGCTAACTTCAACCCCATTGTTGATACGTACCTAACCTCACATGCTTTGACACACGGGCCATGACTCGACTAAAACCGACTCTAATTGAAAAGAAAAATGGTGGTGCTAACAATTGGCTCCAACGGGGATGTTATCCTCCCAGCGAGGTAGCAAAGAAAAGCAGATCAGGTGCCTGACCATTGGGCCTTATTTGACTTTCAAACACTGAAATATGAAAAACAAAACGCAACCTAAACCTATCAACGCAATTTCTAAAAGATTCAGGATAAACTCATGGTCTTCACTTCGGGCTTCAATTTTCTGTTGACACACTGACTCGACACAAAAAATAAAACGACTATTTACAATGACATGTGACTTAAACGGATTTTATTTCATCAAATAATGTTTGAGGAACCTGTCATTTACAGGCCCCCAACCAACACATTCTCCATTTAGTTCTTCCATAAAATAAGCATTATTTTTGCGATATGCACCGATTTTGAATGGACCTGCCCAAAGATTATCGAATTTCCCGTGCTTTCCTTTATCCTCATTCCTCACGTCCCATTTCAACACCAGATCGCCCAACCAAAATTCCTCTTTCTTAGAACGCTTGTCAAAGGTTTTCTTCATCCTCTCTTGGTGGAGTTGTGATCGATTGTACACTTGTTCCCTCATCTGTTGTGTGTGGATTAGCTGATTTATTCTCCTCTACATGTCATCTGGATCGACCTTCTGCTCTTGCAGCAACTTTTTGATAGGAAACCCCAGTGAGGTAGGGAAAATTGTGTCTGTGTTGTATACAATCTAGAATGGCAACGTTGAGATGGACTTATTGGTGGTAACCTGGTCCGCCCACAACACATAAATAAGATTTTTGTGCCAGGCCTTCTTGTTGTCTTGCAGGAGTCTCTTGATGATCCTGGTCAAGATTTTATTCGATGATTCTGCTAATCCATTTCCTTGTGGGTAGTACGTTGTAGAATTCCCCAAGCTCATATTGTAATACTTACATAACTTCTCCATATTCTTGTTAGAATACAATGGATGTGCTCATTTTACCATCGACAATATCACTATTGTCACCCAACCATAGGTTGAAGCCACCCTCTGAGTACCTTAACCTTGACAGAGAATC
>SNQJ01S0139897.1:0-25146 GCA_010110895.2 Picea sitchensis | reverse complement strand
GAGCCAAGGGCCATCGAAAGGAAGTTTGCAACATCAAGGCTCAGGTTGTAATCTTTACTTTCCATCAATATGATACAGTAATATGTCCCTTTCCCATAAAGCTAATTCCACTTTATTGCTTGGAGATTAGAATCACATGAAAAGTAAGTTGCTTGAAATGTGAATTTGCACAATTTGAAGAAATTGAAAATGCTTTGAAACTTGAAGTGCAATGTTGTGAAAGTTGTATAGGTTAATTTTAATAAGTTTTAAGTCTCTCTTTGATTAAGGGGATTAAAGTGTGACAGATACAAGCCTAGACTATCTAACTACCCCAAATTGTTATTCCCTCAACCAAAAGGAATTGTTGGGTGCTCAATAAGAAGGGCAAACAACCCCTGTAGCCTCCCAAGTCACCCTTTTTGGTAATTGAAGCAATAAAAATTGGATGCCTAGTTACTAAACTCCAAACCTTTGCCCTTTCTTGTCACCCATGATCCACAAAGTGGCAAGTAGAGAGAATATGGGGCAGAGGTAGAGCACAAATATGATTACTTTAGCAATAATTGAAATGACTTGGAAATTTAAATTGCAACCCCACAACAATGGCACAAGTGGAGGACTAGCCTACTGTTTTGGCCAAGGTGGGTGTAATGAAAGAATTTAAATGACAAGAGAGCAAAAACAACCTCAACAATGGCACAAGTGGAGGACTAGCCTACCGTTCTGGCCAAGGTGGGTAAAATGAAAGAAAATTACAAGACTTAGAAATAAAGAGCAACCCCACAACAATGGCAAAAGTGGAGGACTAGCCTACCGTTTTAGCCAAGGTGGGCATAATGAAAGAAAATGCAAAAAAGTAAATCTAACTCTAGCCTTCAAGATTTTGCAAGGATGGCTTAGGCCAATCTCTTTGCAAGGTATGGGCAAATTTTCCTAAATTATTACAATATCAGATTTTTATCTTTTATGAGAGAAGGCAACCCAAGAGACTCTTTGTGGGTTGCTTACAAAGTTTTTAGAAGAGAGATGGAATGGGATTTGATGTCCCAACTTTATGATGCCTTTCAAGTGCTTGGGAGTCCAAAACAAGTAGCATCTCCCCTTATCTTGGTGATGACTTGCAAAAAATCAGCTAACATGTTTGCTAGGGAATGCTACAAAACACCAAGAACTTGTTAACTTATGTTAGGACAATGAAACATAAATGTAAATGTAAAAAACTGAATATGAAAGTGAAACTTTTAGTGTCTATTCTAGATCATAACAATGCTTATAAATGAGAGAAAGGAATGAAACAATATTAGACAAATAATGGAAACTTTGGATGATTGAAATGAGTGAGTTTTCCACTCTAAAACCACTCCTTCAATCCTCTAGTGATCTACAAACAAGCTTGTCTTTGCTACACAAGAAAACAAGGAGGTAAGAGCATCCAAAAAGCTTGCAAAATACTTTCCAAACTTTAAAAGACACTACCACAAAACCAATAGCAATACTACTACTAATTATACCCAAGCAAATACTTTGCTTGAGTCTCCAAGTAAAACTAGTGAAAGCAAAAATGCAAAAAATGAAATGTAGTTATATTACCTCACAAGAACACAATGAAAGACACCAAGAAGACTCCCAATGCACACCATAGATTCTCTAAAGCTTCCTTTATTATCAACAAAATGTTGCTACAAATACTTGTAGCAAGATTTACAATGAGAGAGCATGAGAGAGAGAGGGAAAAGAATGGAGAAATTTTGGCATAATAGACTTGCTATGAGAATAGATGATGAAATGAGGAGGACTGGGTCTCTTTTATAGAGAGCATGAGAGAGAGGGAATGAATGGAGAAATTTTAAGTATTAATAGACTTCATATGAGAATAATGATGAAGAAATGAGGAGGAGTGAGTCTCTTTTATAGATGAGGAAAGGGAGAGAGACCTCTCTTGGATGTGCTCCAAGTGTCATCCATCCATGGGAGGAGTGTCTCTTCAAGGGGGTAATTCTTTAGGTTTAGAGAGCGTGTGAGGGGTGAGTGGGGGGAAGGGGAGACCACTCTTCCCATTAATCAAAAGTGTAGTTAGGGTCAATGGGGTACTACTAAAGTTTGGGGGCCTTCATGCTATATTTTTAAATTCCATGAGTTTATGATAAGGGGTGCCCCCTCTTCTAAGGAGGATGGTCATTGTGGGTTGTTGGCTAAGCAAAGGGGTCTTTCTAAGTTGAAAATCATTCTCCCAACTTAGGAAATACATTCTGGGATCCTTTTCCTACCTCTCCTCAATGCATTTTAGTGACTTTTGCACAAAATTCCATTATTTTAATTGCTTACCATGTTGATTTCTTTGGACCGACTGGACTCCTCATGACAATGGCCTTAGCAAAACTTGTTCGAATGAGCCGATACTTGGTTCAAGGGTGTAGGGGTTCATAAATCATTTGATTTTGGAGGCCGATAATTCCCATAAAATCCCCAAGGACCACTTTTACATTTTACATAAAAAATAATTAAAATCCCTACTTCTATGTGGGAATTTTACTCATTTAAAAAAATCCCATCAACTCCAACGAACTCAAGAATCTAGGATATGTCTAGCTTGGTCATTTACAACACTCCTAGAACTTAGTTACCCCTTGGGTTTGACTAATAGAACGCCTTTCACCACTTTGGAGAATTATTTGTGAGTGAAAACTCAAGGATAATTAAAATTGCGATTAAGCAAGGTTAATTACCTATAGAAAAACACTCGATGAAATGACTTTTCTAATGATAAAGTCCTAGGTAACTAGAAAAAAATTGACTTTACAAGATATTAGAATATTATCCCATGCATGGGAGCAAAAATTCCAATTACATAGAAAAGTAAAACCTGGGGCAAAATTTGCCTTGTTGAGAAAAATCTTCAAAATGGTTGTACCACTCTAGGCATATTATATCTTCGTGGCACATGGAGTTGACCCACTAGCTAAAATAGGTGGTCAACATGCCCAATAACATCTAATGGTGCCTCACATGATTTAATCCTGGGCCTCCAACACCAAATCCAATTGTTCTTTCTCACCTATGAATGCCTACCCCATCCTCTATCCCTACCCCCTTGATGTGCATTTTTGACAATACTTGCAATTAATTAGACTCCTTCAATCACCAAAGATGAACCCACACATATCTTTAGCTTTTGGGGCCACTGTAAATTTGTAAATGCAACCAGTTGAAGAAAAGGTGCAATTTGCATATAATGCAAGCAACTGGAAAAGAAGTTGAACCTTGTCTTAAACATTCTGCTAAGTTTCAAACATTCAACAATTTCATCTGCGATGGAAAAAAGAGTGGAAAAATTTTCAACATACCTCTAACCCAACTCCTCCAAACTTGAAGATGAACTATAGCCTCCTAGTTGAGATGCCAAATCCAATTACAACCCACTTCCAAAACATTTGCCCAAGAAGCTCCTCAATGCCGCTCTTCAAGAATCAATGCTACTACAAAACCCAAAAGCTCCCAAATGATGAACGAGAGAGGTGTGAGGCACTTAGGGGGGAGTGAGAATGTCTTATAGACTAGAATTAAGGTTTAGGGGATCTTAAGTTTTATGTCGCAGCGGAAAAAAAGTTTTCAAGTCTCAAGGTTCAAGCGCATAAATACCGGGTTCCAGACCAACCAATCAGCTTATGATCAATCGGGTCGGGCGGTTCGTTTATTGATCCGGTTGAACCTGGTAATGACTGCTTCCGCTCCAGCTTTTGTCGCTCTTTAAAACAATGATTGAATCCTAGAACCGTGGCCTAAAGGAGAGGTTTCCGGTTTTTTTGAACACGATTGAAATTTAGAATCGGTGGTGGAAGGAGACGGTTTCTCTTCCATAGAACCAGGGGTGGAAGAGAAAGCCTCTCCTTTCGACCACGGTTCCCTAAGTTCAATCATTGTTTTAAAAAATCGGCAAACCGGAACCGACCGGTTTTACCGGTTCAATGGTCGGCCGGTTCGGACCGGTCAATAAAATGCAATCCGGCTGGTCGGTTTGAGTGATCGGAACGGCCGGTTTGCACCGAACCGGCCAAAGGATTGAACTTAGGGAATCGTGGTCGAAAGGAGAGGCTTTGTCTTCCATAGAAGTAGGGGCCTTAGTCGAACACTTTTTGGCAATTCTTTGCAAAACTAAAAATTAAAAGAGGCAACCCTTGGAGGAAAGAAAGAGCTCACAATTGGTAGTTAGGTCTGATTTAGCCCCCCTTGGAGTGTTGTTGCAGATGGCCAAAGCCCATTGAAACGACAAATGATGGCATCTCTTTGACACAAAATGTCATAGGCATAGACTCGTGGGTCGACCACTTTCACCACTAGAATGCCCTCTAATTTTTCCATTATGAATGCGTGATCTGGGCATTTTGGTCTTGAGGAACATAAGGCCCAAGCTTCGTTCGTGATTCTTGAATGAATGGGGCTGAGTGAAGAGGGTGCATTGGCACCTAGAGCTCCTCCGAGAAGGATTGAAACCAAAAGCACAGTATCATCATTGTTGATGCCATAATTTGTGAAAAAGAGACCATCAAGGAGTTGCGTACCTGCATAGAGCAACCTCTGATGCCTTGGTGGGATCCCTTCTTTTCGTTGAATTTGTGACTTTAATATGTAAACTTAATTTGTGGGTTTCAATTGGAAATAGAGGGTTTCCCCTGAAAGGGTCCTCACAAAGAATTGAAGATTAGTAGTGTCTCTGCCTTGCTTTTGAAGATTCATTTTAAACATCAGGTCCACAAGATGAGTCAGATGAAGACTATCCTAGAGCTGAGAGGCTTGCTCGACCCAACCTTTGGCAAGACTAGGCTCGTCCTAAGCTAAGGTGGCACTTCTTTTGGCCTCAAATGTTAAGGATTTAGACAACGACCCATTGGCTGTCACGTTCATGGAGTTAGGTCCTGCTGCGACATACATACTTAGTGAGCTTTCCTTAAATGACGTCTCTACCAATTGGCAGGGGTCTCCTGTGAAATTGAAGGCAGGGTCAGCCGAATCTGAGCCTTGAGTGCAAGATAGATTTGGCAGGCGTCTCTAGCAAAATCAAAGGCAGGGTTGGCCAAAATCCCACCCTTGAGTGTAGGATTGATTTCTTCATGCTTGGGTCTCAGGTCGGTCGTGCCATTTGAAGCAATGTATTTAAAACCCTAAGTCTTGTTGAATTTAATGCTTAGCTCATGCACATGTAGTTTATTTCCAATTTAGCATGTAATTTGAACCATAACAATGCAACAATACCATATACAATAGCCGCAGTAACCAAGATTACAAGAAGAATAACCATGTACTGTGGAACACAAGAGTTTAATATCCCGGGAAACCTTCAACCAAGGGAAAAACCCAGTAGTCCTTTACTATAGAGTCAAGAGAAGATCCCCACACCATAAACCCTAGAGTACACAAGAGGGTGCTCCTTTATTCAGAAACTTGCGCATAAGAGAAGTGCGTACTTCAGCTGTACAAGTAGCTTGAGAGAAGGTTACAATAAATTGTGAGTGAGTGATCCACAATGGGGATCTACCCTCTTATATATACAAGACCTAACACAACAATAGGTGTAGCTCCATTTGCACAATAGGGCCGATCTGTACAACTCAGAAATATAGTTAATCTTTACACAATATTAATAATATTTTGGTGGTGGGGCCGACTTGTATCCTTCACAATACAAATTAGGTTACAACAAATCTTACTTTTAGACAATATAGCAAGGATCTCCCTACATCCTCTAGTGCTCAGCCACTAGGGACACGCCCTCCTGTGCTCACTCTACAGGACGCCACCTCAACAGGATTAACTCCACCCAGTCTATGAGTAAATTAATCCCCGAGAGCCATCCCAAGCCTAATTCAACTAAGTCCATAGGAGTCTGACATGAGACCATCTCTGCCGCCTCAACTCAGTCTAGAGGAGCAACGCACAAGAAACCACACGTGATCTCAACTAGTCCAGAGGAGGACACACCCATCACATGGGCCTCTCACAGACTGCCCCAACTCAGTCTAGAGGAGAATCCACTGAGAATGTCTCATGAAGCTGCAATCAACAACATGTCTCAAGCTCCTTCTGTTCTCGCTCCAATAAAAACGAATTTCTCAAAACTTGCATATTTGACATATTATCTTTGGGATTGTTGGAGAGATTTTTCTATTGCTTAGTAGGAAATAGCTGTAACTATTAACTGTTAGTATACTGGATCCATGCTTCCTCATCTCTGTTCTTTCGGTGTATCTAAAAGTTTCATATTTGAGTAATTTGGTTTACAACAAGTTGTATCAGGAGGTTTGTGTTTCCATCGTTTTTATTTATCATTGTGGTGGTCATACTTGTGCTGTCCATGTATATGCTGTGGATCTCAATAAGAATGTCTTTTGTGTGCTCTTCAATGAGTCTTCTGCTGATCCCTACTTAGTTCACTTTTTCTTATCAGGTGTGCACATTCTCTATCTTAACGCTTTTCTTGATTTGCAACTTGGAAAATCTATTTTCAACAAGAGCTAAATTCTAATGGGCTCCATCTCTAGATAAACAGCTACAGATGCAATGGAAGTAGTTGATAGATATTGGAACTCTGAAGCAACTTGCGTTTTTTTGTACAATTAAATAGAATCAACTAATTTTAAGCTTTACTATACTGGGCTGAATAGAAGATAATATTATCTAATTCATACTAAATTACCATTGGATGTCGGCCCACATATCCTTTCTAATTTGTTATTCAGTTCCCATGTTTGTGGATAGTTATAATGCCTTTACTTTTTGTTGAAAGCACTGTTATTTTATATTTTTGGCATGTTGATTTTCAAGTTTCGAGGAGTCTAAATATATCTTGGAATACTTAATGGACAGACTATCAATGACAATGATGTCCGTAATATTGTGCTGTCATACCTGATGCACAATTGTTTCAAAGAAACTGCAGAAACCTTTATCTCTTGCACAGGGATGAAGCAGCCAGCTGACTATCCTGTTGATATTGATAAGAGAAAACGTGAGTGCTACCAAGTCGTTTCAAAATTTCTAGTTATTGCTATGTTATCGAAGTTTAAAATCTTTCCTGGTTAATTTCTGGTGTTTTTAGTCCTTCGTAGCCAAACAGAGAATTACTTTTGACTATTTGGTAACATGTTTGGCTTTCAGTTCTAGTCATTGGATTTCTTCTGCCAGGTGATTGATTATTTCTACTATTGCATGTTTCTTCAGCAATTTACAATTTCGCTTTGGAAGGAAATGCTCTGAAGGCCATAGAACTTACGAACCAGCTTGCCCCTGAACCCATATGAAAAGCAAGGACTTGTATTTTGATATTTTGAGTCTTCATTTTGTTGAGCTTGTCCGCAAGATGAAGTGGTATGATTTCACACAACTTTTAGTTTGTTATTTATGCATTATTTTTGAAAAGATAAAACTTTAAGATAGAAGTCAGCTGAACCATAATGAGAGTAAGACATTTTATGTAGATATCAGAGAAATTAAGTATTTCTGTTTGTTCTGATAACAGCACAGAGGCTTTGGTGTTTGCTCAGAATGAACTAACAGCTTTTGGAAAGCAGGACAGATATGTTGACAAATTAGAAGTAAGTATTTGTTTCATCTGACTTTGTCATGTACTGTTATAACTAGATGAAGATTCTTTGCTGCAAAACTCCAGGATAACCATATATTTACATTATATTTTATATGAATTTAAAAATAATAAACCACATCTCCCAGCTATGTCTGTACAGTCTTCTAAAATCTATGGTACCTAAAGCTGGAAATCATTAATGTTTACGGAATGGGTGTAGTTTCTGAAATGGTCATTTTCAAAATGTTCAGAAATGAGGAAATCGTGTAGTCTGTGGTTATTCATTTATATATAAATAATTTTATGGAGAGAATTGAAGCAAAATATTGTAGAGTCTATTGTAAGCTTACTCTTCTTATTATTTTTTAAAGTGTTCATTAGTCCTCAGAAGTCAGCCCCCTAAAGGCTGGAAGGTCTGCCAATGGGGGAATTCTATGGAAATACAAAGCTACTGAAGATGGTCCAGAAGGTGTTTCTGGTAGCACTGTTGAAACATTTTATAAAATTTACAAAGCTACATTCAGAGTTGTACTATGTTTGTGGTCAAACAGTTTTTGTACTTGAAGTGAAAAATCATGTTGCTTACTTGTTAGCATGATTTTCCTAGTTTTGCAGGATTGCATGGCACTTCTAGCTTATGAGGAGCCTGAAAAATCACCCATGTTTTATCTTTTGAGTATGGACTATCGGCAAAGTGTAGCTGATTCACTGAATCGAGCCATCTTGGGTTAGTTCCCACATATGTCAATCTAACTACTAAGTTACTGTTTTTTGATCTTTCATATATTACTGAAATGGATGCCATTTTCTCTTATATGGTAGCTTTTAAATTGTAAATCTTATGCGATGACTCACACTTGTGGCAAAACAAAAATATACTCATTCACGTGTCCATTACATGATCTGTTGGTTGTTGCTATATGGCAGCGCATGCTAACCTGCCTAGCTATACATCAATGGAAAGACTTATACAGCAAACAACAGTTGTGAGACAATGATTGCATTAAGAACTTGGAAAGGTAATTCATTTTATTTTGGGAATCAACTTTTGCTCCAGAAGCTATTGGTACCAGCAGCATCCTGAGATTCTCTCCCCTGTCCTGCATCTTGTACTTAACATATGTTATTGTTGCTACTGATCAGGACTGTATATTATTGCAAACTACCTGTAGAATGTATATTATTTATCTTTGATTCTTTTCAGTAGAGAGTCCAATGGGTTGCCTCTCTGTAGAGTGACTTATTTACAGTTTTTTATGCATCCACCTATTTCCATCCAACTAGATGCATATTAAAGGCAACTTTATCAGCTAGTTTATTCTAGTCTTTAGTAGTTATTATTGAGTTGAATAGTATAGATTTAGGCATTGTGAGTTGCCAGTGTCGTTAACACTCAAAACAGCCCAGTTCCAAATATCAACTCTGGAAGAGTTAATGCTTGAAACAGGAAGAGTTAAAAGTTGATTAGTGAAGGTGCCAATGTCACCTTGCACAATCCCTCTGCACGTTGTGTTAATAGATGCTAGCCATAGAAGGGAATCCCTAAACTGAACTTTGCCTGCCAAAACAACTTCAGATCTACGATAAAAGATTTCTGTTTTTTAAATATCAGACCTGATTTCTGCTAAGGCATTGATGGGACAACAATCTAAAATTCAGGTCAGCACTTATAAAGTTATATATGTCAGTTTACCTCTATTTCTGTCCAGAATATGCCATAAAACACCTCCAATATCTGCTGGAAAAGTACAGATCTGTGTGTAATAAATTGAAAAACAGTGAAGTAAATATTCTTATCTTTTATTTTTATGACTGGTTTCTTGAATCCTATGGGTGTGGAATCGTGGAGTCAGAGAAAGAAAGAAAATGGATTGGACAAGCGATACATGCACAGCCAATGAATTCGGAAGATTACACATTATTCAATCAAATTCACAAATGAACAAATGCCAGCTTTTTGTTTCCAAGGAAAACCTTTAGAAAGTTAAATCTAATGGATGCTTCCTCACATTCGTGGATAGCATCCCTAGTAAGCCTGTCGGCGTAGGCTAGTGTGCCTCACCAAGGGGGATTCAAATCAGGCACCTAGTAGCATGGAACTAGGCCAAAATGCTTAGCAACATTGGTGACAACTGGTAGAGCTAACCCCTTTGGGCTAATTGAACGATGCTAGTTGCCAATAGGATGTCACCTTTATTCCAAAGCTGCAAGTAACAATGTCTGGAGATATCAACTTTACCCTCAAACTGCTGAAGGGGATGAGACTATTTCGTCCTCAGCAATTTACTCTCAGTGCATGGGACAGAATGACATGTACACTACAAGAGTGAGTTTTGGTGCTCACTCACAAGCTTGCTTGACCATAATAACATGCAAGGATGCAAAAAAATGGAGAATAGAAGAGAGAAGGGAAGGATTCAAGATTAACTGATAAAAAACCTCAATCACCTCTCTATCTCTCTTTATAGAATGTGAGTATGGGATGTGTTATCTCCATTTTGTGGATAATTAAGGAGATTATGTCTTGAGGCCCTCAATTTGCAGATATGGAGTGTCAAGACCTGAGATATTACTTGACCATAAGTACCCTTTGCACAGTTGAAAAAACCACCCACCACCACAGATGGTCACAAAATTCCAAATGGAATCCACCACATCAGCTAGCTCGAGGGTAGTGGACCTTTGCTCCATGAATTACAAGGGTCAAGATATGGTGAGTGTCGTTTTAATATTTGAGGCATTTTGAGCATGTTGTATCTTAGATTGCCTCCTAGGATTTCAGGATGTATGCTTGGACATTATGCCTTTTCCCTCCTTCACCTTATGGTTGACATTGTGTCTAGTAAGTGGTCTTCTTGGGGAATAGGTTTGCTACTAGAACCTTAAAGAGCCATGTTATCGCTCTCAATTACATTCTTACCACTTTCCATCATTGTTCCTCCCATTTCCTTATCTCTTAGGATTTTAACTTGTATTGACCTAAGAAGGCTTGTCCTCTTCTGGGAAGAAGGGGCTGAAGGCCCAAAGGGATTGATGTTGCAAAGATAAAAGCCTGTATATGAAATCCTAGATGCTTCAATTCTCATGGATCACCCAAGAAAGCAAAGAAACACTTATCTTTGAGCAAGGGGGGCCCACAATATAATAAAAGAATGCTTAAAAGGTTAGTTGAAGGATGGGAGGCCTCATCACTTATCAATTTATCACGCCCATGCATATCTAGTGGTATGACATTGTCATCATTTGTCACCAAACCGTGTAATGGCTCTGCTTCATGGCCAAGAGAAAGTGGGTCTGATCACAAGCCAACCTCTCATTTCCACTAGGTATTTGTGGGTGACATTGCTATTGTCCGTCAACACGCCAGTAAGCAAAGGACCTTCAACCTTTCCTTAAAATATATGAAAGAATAAAGAATGGGAAAATAATGGGCTTGGAAAATAGTGCATTGCTGACGAAGGTACCACACATCCACTACAAAGGCACCCATGAATGAGACATATTCATGACCCTTGTATGTCATGAGCCCTATGCCCATTGAGTCTTGACCTCCCGTCCACTTCACCTAATTTTACATGGCTTTAGAGGATCTCTTGAAACTCTCCTCCTTGACCTAGGAATTTCTACCCAATAGGACACCTCGTTTATCCTCCTATATTCAAGCTTGACAAGTCGATAGTGTCTTGAGCAATTAATTGTTTGATATAGTGATCTTGATGCACATGCTTAGATGGCTCCATTTATTGATTGGATTGACTTATCATGATGTTATGAGTTGAGCTCCTTGATATGCGGGTTTATTTGTCTTTGCGTGACCTAGTTGGTGGATAGTTTTGGGAGACTAAGCCTAGCTTTGGCTTCCATGGGGGCTACAAGCCCACTGTGTTGGATGCCATGGGTCCACATGTCAAATCACAAGGACGAAGTATTGGAGACCCAGAAGATGATGTGTGGAAGACGAAATGTACTTTCACTTGTCAAACGATTTGCCCAGAAGGGGAAAAGCCCTTTTTGAGAGCTTGACGCTTATGTTCTGGGGGATAGAGCATGGTGTTGAGATGATATGCTTTGGCACTTTGACGTTTTGAGGTGTTTGAGGCTTTGACCATGAAGGAAGGCATTTGGATGCTTGACACGTGGCTTTGGGAAGCCTTACTACCCTCCTACATCACCACCCACCTTTTCCTAGTGCTAAAATGTCCCCCTAAAGGTGACATCCATGCAAATTAGGCTTTATTTTTGCAAGTAAATTTTAAAATGAATTGTTTAATATTAATTTTGTTATAAGCAAGATTAGGGTTGTTGACCCTAGTCTTATGGTTTACCCCTAAATATGTGGATGTCACCTTGGTGATATTTTTATCAATAAGAGATCATAAGATCCTCATTATAACATAATCCCTCTCAGAGAAGACTTGATTTGAAATTCTCACATATTCTGGTATATTTGTCTCTTGTGCACTTGTTTAAGGCTATCTCTTGTGAATGGTTGATGGAGGAGTGAGGCTTTAGCCTTGGATTTAATGCTTTCAGCTTTTATGGTGGATTATCTTAACATCTTCTTGATTTGGTATGGTTTTTACTCTTATGCTATCATTTGTTTCTAGTCAAGGTTATTTAAAGAGCTATGAAAGTGTTACTTTATACACACTGGGAGACGTGGAAGAAATCTCAATCCACTCAGTGTGTCCTCAAAGGCACAATGCCTAAGTTCAAAACCCACGCTATCACTTTGAATGGAACCTCTTCCATCTAGGCTAACTCTTAGGGAAGCCAAGGGGTAGTCCCTAACAAATATACTAAGGCTTTGAAAAAAGCTAAGTACAAGAAATGAAAATCTAGGAGTTTATTATTTTTAAACCATCAACTACAAACTCGATAAAACATGAAGTAAACATTCACTTTAATGCATATATAATCAATAAGCATATACTTGCATCAAAAGGACACTAAGAAACAATTGTTAGATGCAAGTTTCCATTTAAATTAAATGGATAAATCAAATTGAAATGAAGCTCGTGGGTTTCTGTCAATGTGAAAAATTACTGAGACCAGTGCCTTAAAGTGAATTTTGGGCAATGTAGTTCGTGTGTTTCATTAGGATAAATTGATGTTTAGTTAATGAAATGGTTTCCAAATTCCCTTTGGAGGTTAGCTCTTTGTTTGAAACTCTTAAGTGAGAGCTTTACTGGAACCCAATGGTCTCACCAAGAAACTCACTAAAGTGCCGATGTCCAAAACGGGTGGGAAGCTGTGTCTCGAGAGGGCCCGCCTTACTTTGCATGTCACTTCAAGGTGTTTTCCCGCATTAAGCTAATTACTTTAGAGATTGTCCTAATTAAACTATCAACCACTCCACTAGCACATCATGTATGAAACTTACTTCCAGCAGATCGAGACTAGCTCGCAACTAGGAGGTACTGAACCGGTGACTGTGAGAGCCGAGGGGAATTTGTTTTATTTTAAAACAGAAAATAAAGCAATCAGATTGAAATGTGAGACTAATTACTAATCCACACAAACCAGGCCTCTTGCGAGGAGCTAATGGGATGGTTTATTTGCCAAATTGAAATCACAGAAAGTAGTAAAATTATTAATTGCTAGATTAGTGTTCTAATTTGCAAAAAGGAAAACTAATCTAAAATTGGATTGGCAAGGTTTTTCTTGTGATGGATTAAAGGATTACTTTTAGCTTACTTTAGTTATGAAAAATCAAATCTAAGCTTAAAATTTGCAAAAAAAATTGACACCACCACCTAAAACACTGCCTCCTTAGGGGGGAAATGAAAATGCAGAGCTTGTGTCCCACTGATTTTATTAAAGATCTTGTATGAGACTTTATGGAAGTGACTTATTACTATTCAATGGTCACAAGTCTTTATAATGTTTACAAAATACTTATTGAGAAGTTCTGTCCCTGGATGTCTTAATCCTACTTCAAATGAATAAACCTCTATCTGCTCTTCACGACCTGCACAAACAAATTTGTGAACAAACAACAACAAAAGATGCCCAAAAAACACTTTGAAAGTGTCTTGGGTTATTAGTAGAAGCCCCCAAAATTTGACTAAGCAAAATTCTACAAAATTTACAAAAGGGAATCCAAGAAAACTCAAGCTTGGTAATCTTTCTGAAAGATCAACTATCCAGATTTGTACCAATTTTGTCAGAGAGGATAAAATTGAGCTTTGCTAAAAAAAAAAAAAAAGGATGTTGCTTTTTAGGGTGGGGAGATGAGACCAATAAATCCTTTGAAGACATCAAAATGCTATCTCCCAAGCTAGTTTCCTTAGGGTCTTTTTGTAATAATTCTAATAATAGAAATTTTAGATTCTAAAATGCTAGATTGAACAAATGAAACACGCGGAAAATTATTAGCCTTTTAACCTTTAAAAATTCTGTAAAAAATTTTTAGAGCAAAATGACTATCTTCCCATGCTAGATCTAGATTCTTAAGATATCAATTTTAAGAAACATAAATAAGATCTAGCTATCACTTGCATGCATGAAAGAATTTATGATTTAGATAAATAAACTAAATCTAAACATGCTTGCATATATATATAACGTAACCAATGAATTTTGTTTTTAAGAGAAGGAGAAAGAGAAATAAAGCCTGCTTGGAAATTGTTGGGCAATGAAGTTCTTCTTTTTGATAAATTGTAGAGGGATCTTATTCAAAGGACTTGGAAGAGAGGAAGAGTCAAGCTAGATCATCCACTTCTCCAAGTTGAGGCATCAATCACTTCGGCTGTTTACAAAGAGAGGGTTGGGGAATATGGTATCACCTACAAGAGAGATCTTACAACACACTATGTTGTCCAAACAAATATTGCATCTAAATCACTCAAGTACATAAATAGTAAGATAACTAATCAAACTAGCTTAGCAATCTTACCTATTGAGTAATAGTAATTCTATAAGGCCACATTAACCAAAAAAATATAAAAGCAATAAGCAATAAAATGATATCACCTCAAACACATAAGCATCCACACACTTGGCCAATCCACCAATTTGACCTCCAAGTCTTTTTTATTCCAATATGAGAAAGAGAGTTACAATAGCAATGATACACAAGCAATTTATTCCCAAGGCTCCAACTAACTCACAATGGGAAAGAGTGCTCCAATATATAGCAATTTCCAATGAAGGAGGCTTTACTCATGTGGAGAGGGAGGGAAGCACACTTGGAGAGTGAAGTAGTGCCAAGTGTGGGATAAGGGGTCACACCTCTCCCAATCATCTAATCTATCAACACATGGATCAACCAAAGGGTGAGAGGGGCACCACCTCTAAAGATGTGAGCAATCTCCTCTTGGAGTGCACCACCTCTCCCAAAGAGGGGCGCACCCTCTCTCGGAGAATCCACATAACTCACTAAATTTTCCATTGATTGATCCTTTATCTACATAGAAACTCATCTTTGATCGCCACATAGCCTTTTGAGGCTTCTATTTGCTCAAACATGTCCCCACATATTTCCTTGATTTTTGCATATGCTGATTTTGACGATTGACTTTTTGGGTTTTGTGAGCAAAATGACTTTTAAGTGATTAAAATCACTATTTTCACTCAACTAAGGGTACTTAGGTAATATGGGTGCGCTCTAGGTCCAAAAATGAGCATCCCCATGACATATTAAGTCCCTTAGTACTACTCTTTTTAATACATTTTATTTTTTAATTAAAAAAAAAAAAAAAAAAAAAAATTAATTAACTGAAAAAATTAAAAAAATCTTATAAGACTTAGTACATTTTCTTTTCATAAGACTTTAGGAGAATGTTTAACATGGTAATATACATTAGACACCAGGCTTAGATCCATGCTCAAGGCTAACCATGTATACATAATTTCAAATGAGGGATTGAGTGAAACTCCAAATTATAAATTGCCCCAAAATGGCAAAATATAATTAGTAAGTAAAAAACACACTCCAGAATATAACTCACGCTTAGGACTTAAGGTATACCTTTACAAATTCATCATGCAACATCTCTTATTACAATTTTTTAAGGAAATGTAAAAAAAAGAGGTGGTCTTATGACCAAATTTAATCCTCACTCGACCTTGAACAATAAATGTTCAAACTTTGGCGGCTCACTGGAAGTCCATCCTAGTGCAAATTTTATGGATAACAGGAGTGGAGTATTTACACCCCCACTCTAGTTTTCATCATTTATTGCTTGAAGCTCATTGATGTTGCAAGGGTTTGTTTTAGGAAATAAGAGGATTTACACCACTCATATTCAAACTTGGCTCAGAGATACTTGCCCTTTGGGAAGTAAGAGGATTTTACACCTCCAAGGAAGTAGACCCTAGTTCATTTGATTTGGACTCCATTAACCCAATATTAAAGGCACTAGTCATTCTTTTTTTGTGCATTGGAGATATAAAATCATTGCCTTGGTAGACGTCAAATTTTGTCTTTTGAAAGATCACTTGCTTGAAGTAGGTTTTCTACATTGAGAGGACGCTCTCTACCAGGGCTGCCCCTCTCTCCCCGGCTACACTTCAATTGCTGTTACAAACTTTAACTTACAGCCATTAAGGCTGCATAACCCTAGCTACTAATTCTCTCTTAACTCCAAAACTAACTCTAGATTAGCTCCTAAATTATGCACACTAACTCTCTACTAACTAGGGCTTATCTTTTGGGCTAGTTGTTGACATCTTTTGATGGTGTAACTTGCTGATATAAGGATCGAAAGTTACAGCTATAAGGCTGCAATTTTCTGTAGAAAATACATGTTTACAACAGTCATCTTCTCTTGCCTCTTAAGTGCCATTTTCAACCCATACTTATTGCTAGTCTCAATGCTGATTTGCTTAACTAGTTTAGACCTTTATATGCTGATTTAGATGTTTTATTTGCTTATATAAACTGTCATCTATTGCTGCAAATCAGGGACAACAAGCTTAACTTGCTGATCCATATTAACATATATCATTGCAAGTTGGATTTTCTTGTGTCTCGGGCAAGTACAATCTTCCAAAGAAGTATTACATCTTTGGGCCAATACTTGTTGGGTTTACAAGGCATATCTTTCCACTTCTCACTCCATTTAGATTTGACCTCTAGGGGCTCCACTTCCATCTCTATCCATCTCCATATCATTCCCCCTAGGGTCACCGGGATTGCCTCCCTAGAGTGACTTAGTCACTCTTGAAGTGTGGGACCTACATCAAGGTGACATTGGGTGTATGATTCCCTAGTTGTAGCACTTGCTTTTGTGGTTGGGTCGGGCTTTTCCCAACCTACAACTTGTGCTATAACAGGATGTACAAAACATAGTTCCCTAGAATAGAATGAGAAAAATATGCCAAGAATAGAAGATAGGAATCTCCAAGTAAAGCGTTTTTCTTCAAAAAGATAGAAAATGTGCTTTCACCTCAAAAAGTATGCTTTCCTTCCAAGAGTTGTTTTTCTTTCCAATAAGAAAAAGTTGAATTGCTTTCCCAACTCCACTAAGAAGATTTCTTCCCAAGGAAGGCAAGTCTATGATATCATGTGGGGTGCACCTCTTCTAGTCAAGTAAGTCAACAACACATCCACTAGTGCCACTTGGGCCCTCCCCTTCCAAGTGCATCATCCGCCTAAGCAAAGCAACTCATAACCAATTAACAACCAGGGCACACATCCCTTAGGTCAAATCAGTATCATCACACATCATATGGATCAACTTGGGCCCACCGCTGCTTCTAGAACATGTAAGCACCCTGTTTTTTAAGCCTGATTTTAGGTTTTCGGAATCTTCTGAAAACTGACACCTACACTTGCTACTAGAAGGTAGACCCACTGCACCTACTAATTTTGGAAAAAGCAAAAAGCATTCTTCTCCCAATCACCACAAAAACTGGCATACATGCTACTCTATACAAGGTACCCAAATATGTCATCAATCCCCAAAAAAGTGAAAGGCAAAGGAACACCACTGTCTCAGATGATCAGATCAGCACCAAAACAGAACCATATGCACATCTCCCTAAAGCGTATCCAAATATGTCCATCAGTGCTTTCAGTTATTGAAAAAGCAAAAACGAAGTCTTGGAAAACCTGAAAATACCATTTTGGAGCTTTTGTTCTCCCATGCTTGCCTCAAATATTGCATGTAACATGCTAGAATGGGGAACCTGCTAAACTCAAAAAAACCACCCGCAGTCCCCTGGAAAAACTCAACTCTGGATCTAATCCCCAAACTCATACACTCAACTCTGGAATAAGGATCTGGATGAATAATAATATGGAAAAATGTATCAAGATCTGTTGATGCCGAATCATACATGCTACTCCATACTAGGTACCCAAATATGTCATCAATCCCCTAAAAAACGAGAAGCAAAAGAACACCAATGTATCAGATCAGCACCAAAACAGAACCATATGCACATCTCTCTAAAGGGTATCCAAAGATGTCCATCAGTCCTTTCAGTTCTTGAAAAAGCAAAAATCAAGTCTTGGAAAAATTGAAAATAGTAAATACTCTTTTGGAGCTTTTGTTCTCCCATGCTTGCCTCAAATATTGCATGCAACTTGCTAGAATGGGGAACCTGATAAACTCAAAAAAATAACCTGCAGTCCCCTGGAAAAGCTCATCTCTGGATCTAACCCCCAAACTCATACACTCAACTCTGGAATAAGGATCTGGATGAATAATAATATGGAAAAATGTACCAAGATCTGTTGATGCCGAATCATACATGCTACTCCATCCTAGGTACCTAAATATGTCATCAATCCCCAAAAAAACCAAAAGCAAAAGAACACCAATGTATCAGATCAGCACCAAAACAGAACCATATGCACATCTCTCTAAAGGGTATCCGAATATGTCCATCAGTCCTTTCAGTTCTTGAAAAAGCAAAAATCAAGTCTTGGAAAAACTGAAAATAGTAAATACCTTTTTGGAGCTTTTGTTCTCCCATGCTTGCCTCAAATATTGCATGTAACTTGCTAGAATGGGGAACCTGCTAAACTCAAAAAAATAACCTGCAGTCCCCTGGAAAAGCTCATCTCTGGATCTAACCCCCAAACTCATACACTCAACTCTGGAATAATGATCTGGATGAATAATAATATGGAAAATTGTACCAAGATCTGTTGATGCCGAATCATATATGCTACTCCATACTAGGTACCCAAATATTTCATCAATCCCCCAAAAAACGAAAAGCAAAAGAACACCAATGTATCAGATCAGCACCAAAACAGAACCATATGCACATCCTCTCTAAAGGGTATCCAAATATGTCCATCAGTCCTTTCAGTTCTTGAAAAAGCAAAAATCAAGTCTTGGAAAAACTGAAAATAGTAAATACCCTTTTGGAGCTTTTGTTCTCCCATGCTTGCCTCAAATATTGCATGTAACTTGCTAGAATGGGGAACTTGCTAAACTCAAAAAAAAAAACCTGCAGTCCCCTGGAAAAGCTCATCTCTGGATCTAACCCCCAAACTCATACACTCAACTCTGGAATAAGGATCTGGATGAATAATAATCTGGAAAAATGTACCAAGAACTGTTGATGCCGAATCTCTCAAGATGGACTTTATTAAAGTCCATCCCAATCCCAAATGTACTCATGAACGTGCTGGAACTCAACATTTGAATTTGCATGGGCAAATCCAGTGTTAACAAGTCATTTTTTTATTAGTCATGACTCATACCAGAGAATTTATTCATTTGTGTTGTTTCAAATGTTCTGTTATTCTAACTTTCTGCTTCTTACCATCAGCTGTGTGATAGGCTAGTTACTACAAGGCTTTTACCCTCCTGAGTCCTGGCATAGAACATTTTATGAAGGGTTACCAACAATATTTGAGAAATTGAGAGTAAATAAATCATTTTACATGTTTCGCATGGATCAACTGTATATGTGCTTCTTTTTAAGTCTGTGTCCCTTTATGAGAGATGGTCACAATAAGTATTTCCAACTGTCTGCTAATTAACAAAGAAACCAACTGTGATGAGCAGGCCTTTTTTAGTCCTTACCATAGTTTGTATTTTATACTGCATACCAATGGGAGATTTTGAACATTTTAAAAATGTTTCTCAGTAGACGCTTCCTGTGTTGATTTAGTGTATAGCCATTATTTGAAAATCTAAACTATTCTGTGATGTATTCTTGCTTTACAAGTACTTGAGAAGCTTGACAAGCAGTCCAGTCAGCGATGGCCATGCATTTACAAACAGTATCAAAGATGAAAGATTTATGTTTTTTGGTGTGGGTTTGGTCCATTGCTTATGTGTTTATATCGTTATGTGTTATATTGTTATATGTCCGACCTGTTTATATTGTTATATTGTTATATTTTCCATATTGAGGTTTCACCATATGTACTCTTTTAGTCCCATTGGACTACCTTCTTTTTCCAAGGAAAACCTCATGGAGAAACCCTCCGGGCACTTCCCCGCATTTTGTGGATGGTACCTAGTGTAAACCTGTTGACGTTGATTTCGATGCTCAACTTGGTGGGGATATTGAGTGAGTCATGCAATAGAGGCAACCAGCCCAGGGAATTGACCCTAAGATCTCTTGCATGAAGCTTAAACCACTCAACCACTGGGCTTTACCATTTATGGTCATTTGTTAGACATTAATAAAATTATTGTATCTTATCTTAGGTGTTAATTCTTTCTGTTTTTTAGGTTAGCAATTGAGATATAATTCCTTCATTTTAAAATGCAGTTACCAAGGAATATTATTACCTGGATATGTAAATATTGAAAACATGTAGTCGCGAACTTGATTGAGTTACGTTGTAAAACATACTAGTATAAAATGGATTTCTTATTGATGAACTTTGGGCCACATTTCTCATCTTTTTACCTGGGATGGGTATGTTGTTAAAAATATTCAATGCACATCGGCAAAGATGTGTTGGAAGAATCAATGAAGTATTTGATTCACATCAATAACTAGTGGTGAATATCCCTATAGAAGGAGAAGCCATGTTCCATTTTTCTCGTAAGTAACAACTCGTGTCTTATTACATTTTAACCACCTTATTAAACATTGTCCTAACACATCATTAACTTTGTCCTAACATTATACTTGATTAAAATCTTTATCATGCAAGGGTATCCCTTGTTAGTTTTAGCTTGGTTTGGTGTCTCAGCTGTGCCTTTTGTCCTAGGCCAGCTGAGGGACACCTTAATTAACGCAGATCAACATTTCTTATCTCAGCCTTAGGTTTAGGCTTGCAACAATTTCTCTTTGAGTGGAATGTGGGGCCCAGGGAGAGAGGGCGCACCTTGAAGGTGGCTGGGTGGTTTGTGGGACCCAGACCAAGGAGGGCGCACGTATAGGTGGCTGCTAGTGGAGTGTGGGTCCCTGTCCAAGGGGGGCACACCTTTTAGTGGAGAGTGGGGTCCAGCAGCCCCAAATCTCAGCGACTGAGGCCAAGCCTTGGGACACTTGTCAAAGAGGATGGGAGGCTGCTAGGGAGATAAAAGGAGGCTGAGGGTGAGAGGACATAACACATTCTCATTTGTGAGCTGAAGGAGGGCGCTAGAACTGGAGTGAGTGGCTGAGTTTTGCAGCTGAGCAAGTGCAGAACAGGGCAGCCATCTTCAGGGCATATTGAGGGCTGAGGGAGCTGGGCAAAGGCAACAAAATATGGTCTGAGATTTCTGGGTGCAGCTGGGTCATATAGCAGCCTTTCTAAGGGCTGTACAGACCGTACAGGTCTGTACAACACAACAGCTTTGTGGCTGAGATTTCTGGGCTGTTTGGTAGACCAGAGAGGCGCACTAGGAGGGCCGTACAGCTGGGAAAAGGGCAGCAACAACAGGGAAAATTTCTGCACTATTTGTAGAAGTGTTGGAGGGCCATACAGCTCCCAGAACATTGCTTATTAGTGCTGTAAGAAATTTCTGTGTTGCTGTTGTAAATTTCTAGAAATGACTATGTAATTTTGCTGCTGTTATATTTGCCCAGAAGACTCAATAAAGCCCCTCCTTAGCTGGTTTTCCCCACATTGGGGTTTTCCCCACATTGGGGTTTTCAGGGTAACATCTGGTGTCTTGTGTTATTTATGTGCTTGGTTCTGTATGCTTCCGCTGTTATATTTCAGTTTTATATTTCAGCTGTAGGTTTCTGCATAAATTCAGGTTTTTATCAGCATTGATATTTTCTGGTTAAGATAATTTATTGGCAGCAATCTCAGTGACTGAGATATAGGTGTAAAAATCAATATGGTATCAGAGCTCAACCTCTGAGTACAGGATAATCAAGTGACTTGCTGTGTAGACCAGCAAGGGTAAATCAACAAGTGGACAGAAGACCGGGTTGTGTGGGTGAAAACAGGACAACAGACTCAAATGGCTAGTGCAGGCTTGAGAGTTGAGGACAGGTTGGATGGAGCCTCAAATTCCTGTCCTTGTAGGGAGCGAATTAGCTTGGTGCTGGAGGAGAATGGGCTGCTGGAAATTGTAGAAGTCAGTGGCAGCCCCAATTGATCTAGTACAACTAGCTGCCCATGCTAAGAAGAATGACATGGCCAGAAGGATACTTGTGGATGGTGTCAAGGACCACATCATTCCACATTTTTCTGACAAGAAGACAACAAGGGAAATATGGGAGGCCCTGGTAAAGCTATACTAGTCTGACAACCAGAGCAGAAAGACGCTGCTCAAAGAGAAGCTGAGGAGCATGAAGATGGCCAAGGGAGAGTTGGTGGTCACTTACCTCACAAAGTTCACCCAGATTCGAGATGAACTTGCAGCAGTGGGAGAGACGTTAGTTGAGACCGAGCTGGTGAGGACAACATTGAATGGCTTCACCAAGCAGTGGGGTGTGTTTGTTCGAGGGGTGGTTGCAGGGGAGAAACTCCCTGACTGGGAGAGGTCGTGGGACGACTTCACCCAGGAGGAGCTGCGAGTGGATGCATCTCAGGTTAGTCAATCGAAGAGTGAGGAGGAGGAGAATGTGGCTCTTCATGCAAAGAAGAGCAGTGGAGCGGGAGGCTCTAGGGACATGGGCAAAGTGAGATGCTTTATATATCACAAAACTGACCACTATGCCAACAAGTGTCCTAACAAGAAGGAGTTGGAGGTAGCAGCTACAACATCTACTGAGATGGATCCGTTTGTAGAGAAATTCGAGGACAAATTTTCTCTGGTTGCCACTTGTTCTAGCAACAACACATTGACTAAGTTTGAGGACAGTGGGGCATGGTTCGTGGACAATGGGTCATCTCGCCATATGACGGGAATGAGGTTAGTGTTCCTTAGTGTTTCGGAGATGGGTTCAGACTACCATGTGAAGAATGGGGCGTGCTACAACAATAGCATCAGATTTGATTGGATCAGAGATTAATCTTGGTGGAGACACCTCCCTCGCTAAGAGGGAGTGTTAGTTTTAGCTCGGTTTGGTGTCTTAGCTGTGCCTTTGACCTAGGCCAACTGAGGGACACCTTAATTAATGCAAATCGACATTTCTTATCTCAGCCTTAGGTTTAGGCTTGTAGCAATTTCTTTTTGAGTGGAATGTGGGGCCCAGGGAGAGAGTGCGCACCTTGAAGGTGGCTGGGTGGAATGTGGGGCCCATTGCACACTTGATTATGCCACTTTATAACCTTACACTAATGACATCGTAGGTCCCAAGTCTTGAAATTATTATTTTGTTATGAGTGATCGACACCGACGTTTTAATCTTCTTAATATTTTCTTTGTCAAGTGCCTTGGTGAAAATGCTTGCTATTTGATATTGTGGCCTATAAAAAGGAAACTTTTTATTCTTTATTTGCTCCTTGTTGTAGTGATGATGTACTTATGCATGTATTTGAATGAAATTTTTTTCTATAGCACTTTGATTGTCACAGTGTAATAACATGATTTGAGGTTTTAAATTGGAAACTCTCGAGTTTAATTGAACTTGCATGCTAAATGAGTCTTTTGACTTGTTGTTGACTCAAAATCGGGTTTGACAAGTATGTTCATTGATCGGGTCAAAGACTTGCAAGTACTTGTGAGTCAAGAGTTTGACTCATGAGTCCATGCGAGTCTTTGACCCAATCATCAAGTCATACTTGTGGCTCTTGAATTTGACTTGATATAAAGCCTATAAAAGCTTAAAAAGGGCACAAAATTCCTCATTTTCTAAGTCACCCGACACAAAGACACGTGACATTGAGGACACGAAAATACGAGTATCCAACATGTGAAATTAAGACCACAAAAACAAGACACGGAGGACACGTTTATATATATATATATATATATATATATATTTAAAAAAATTATATATATGAAAAAAATTTGAAAATTACACATACAAAAATGAAATTAAGACATAAAGATTAATATTTTGTTAGAAACTAGAAGATTTATATGATACAAAACTTTAAACATGTAACATAAATGATAAATCATGATTTATTATACATTGTAACATCAATGATGTTCAAATGACAAACATTGAACACATAAGAAATTAGAACCATAAGCTGCAACATTCTCATTAAGTCATCAAAATCAAAATGTATTACAATGTATAGATACTGTTGATGTTTTGGTAGCTGCGGGAGATATTCCCTCCTGGACAACTTTTCTTAGAGAAGAAGAAGATTCCAGAAGTCAAAGGAAGACCATTGACTAGTTGAAGAACATCCCGGAAAAGAATAAAGTGAAATAGAAGACGACAGAAGAGAAGTCGGCCCACATGAAATAATTAAAGTGGAAATATAATTTCCAGGAAGAGAAGTCGGCCTGCAATAATAATAAAGTAAATATGAAGACCCAAAATAAGAAATCGGCCCCAAACAAACACCTAGATTAGTATAAATACAGGGTTGGATCATTTCATTTGTACTAGGCAGTTGTAACAGATGGCTCCACTAGTGGTGAGGCAGGTGGCCCCACCAAGTATCGGCCTAAAAGGAACTAGAGTTTAGAGGGAGTCAGCCCTCAGGGTCTAGTAGGGAGGAGCAACCTCCCAGTACAGTCCATAGGAGATCAGACTTCAGAGGAGGTCATCAGATGCAGAGGGAGCAGATGGCTTCGAAGATTATATAGACTCGGAGGGAGTCAAGCTTCAGAGGGAGCATGCAGACTCAGAGTGAGCCTGATCTCAGAGAGAGTCAGTTGACTCAGGGGAAGACCAGATCATTCAGAGGAAGTTCCCCCTCAAATTCAGGCGGGAGAGAGAGACGTCTTCCTGGACTGGCAAACACGTGCCATGAGTTGAGGAGGCTAGATCGAAGCTTCAAAGACTTTGAGGAGATATGAGACCTCCTGGAAGAATTCCCTTGTTTCAGTAGACTTTGCTACATTGACAGAGGAGGCAACCAGTCAAAAGGACTAGGATATGGATTTTGCATTAGTTCCAGAGAGAGCAAGAGACCCCATAAATTTTCCAGCTATGTGGTGATGATACGTAAAATCATTGATTCAAAACCTTCCACTTTTGAGGAAGCTGCTAAGCAACAATTATGGAAGGATGCCATGATGGAGGAGTATTGGTCCATCATGAAGAATGATGTGTGGGAAGTGGTTTCGAGATCAGAAAGGAAGTCAGTAGTGACTTCCAAGTGGATCTACAAGATCAAGCATGCTGCAGATGGCGGCATAAAGAAGTACATAGTG